>JAJFDI010000080.1:0-144494 GCA_028637685.1 Xylariaceae sp. X3-2
GCCATAAGCATGGTTTTTATAAGCATAAACCCCGCAGTAAGCATGGAGATGTGGTGAAACGAACTTTTGTATATGGTCATAAGCATATTTCTCGCTATTAGCATAAGCATAGAGATTCTGGCTGACTAACACGTATATATGCTTATACCGAGCGTAGAATTGGTGGCAAAGGCCGCGCGGCAACGAACGGTCAGTTGCCCCACTAGCGGCACAGTGCTAATAGCACCGTACGGCACTGTAACACGTGGTCCGGGCTTTTTGCACCGTGCTAGAGTGTGATCCCGTACCCCTGCACGGTGCTATCCGCACCGAACGGCCAACTGCCCCTGACACTTGGATACCTACGTTCCTGGACGCACCGAACGGCCAATTGCCCTTGGAAGGAAGGTATATCTACCTGCAAACCTACGTTCCTGGACGTCACGAACGGCCAATTGCCCCTGGAAGGAAGGTATATCTACCTGCAAACCTACAATCCTGGACGTCACGAACGGCCAATTGCCCTTGGAAGGAAGGTATATCTACCTGCAAACCTACAACCCTGGACGTCACGAACGGCCAATTGCCCCTGGAAGGAAGGTATATCTACCTGCAAACCTACAATCCTGGACGTCACGAACGGCCAACTGCCCCTGACACCTGGATACCTACGTTCCTGGACGCACCGAATGGCCAATTGCCCCTGACACCTACCGAACGACCAACTGCCCCTGAAAAGAAGGTATATCTACCTGCAAACCTACGTTCCTGGACGTCACGAACGGCCAATTGCCCCTGGAAGGAAGGTATATCTACCTGCAAACCTACGTTCCTGGACGTCACGAACGGCCAACTGCCCCTGACACCTGGATACCTACGTTCCTGGACGCACCGAATGGCCAATTGCCCCTGACACCTACCGAACGACCAACTGCCCCTGAAAAGAAGGTATATCTACCTGCAAACCTACGTTCCTGGACGTCACGAACGGCCAATTCCCCATGAAAAGAAGGTATATCTACCTGCAAACCTACAATCCTGGACGTCACGAACGGCCAACTGCCCCTGAAAAGAAGGTATATCTACCTGCAAACCTACAATCTGGACGTCACGAACCTACAGTTCTGGACGCACCCAACGACCAACTGCCCATGACAAGAAGGTATATCTTCAAGTGCCCCCAAACGACACAATGACCTAGACCTCGCCAGCCTCCGTTGTTGCCCGCACGAACTCTGGCGCCCCTGCCACTGTCATAAATGCCATCACCTTGTTCTGCGTCATATATACCATGTTGTGCGGCTGTAGAATTCCGCCTTCGAGGGGGGGCGAAGACTGTGGATTCACTGCCGTCGTGCGGTCCGATGGGACCCGGAGGTGTGCCAGCTCTTCTGGGTTTCCATAGAAGGTGCATCCACTTCCGCTCAGGGAGAAGATACAGTTGCCGCACGCACCACGGTTGACCTCACCATGCGAGACGCATTCACTGAACGGCCAGAGACCTCGCTTATCCTCCATCCCGTCCGAGCGAGTAAAGCGCCTCTCACAGTGTTCGCACATCACGCCATTGACTGCCCCGTACCTCTGTACAAAGAGGGCGTCTGCCCGTCGTTGATCCTTGAGAATGTCCAAGACGTAGTCCCCCCATGGACTCCCCTGAGATGCCTCCATGTAGATAGGGTTCAGAGGCATGGATGGATCCCTCGTCTGAATAGCGCGCAGAACTGAGCTTCGCGCGCCCGCAATATGGAAAAACTCGCCCAGCAGATACCAGCGCACATATCGGTCCAATGCCCGTCCACCAAGTATCTCGATTCGCATATTCTTAAGGAGCTGCCAACGATATAAGTTAGCAGGGCATTCGACGCGCGGTTCTGAATTTACCTACCTGAACCCATCGCTCAGACCAAAAGAGAGTGGCTTCCCCGATGTTCAACGGCCAAGCAGCATCAGCCTGCACCAGACTTCGAAGGGACCATACCCGTGGGGTACCTCCGGTATAACGCCCATCCACAAGCTGGAGATTCCTCTCGTCGATCGGCTCTTCGTCCTGGACTTGAGGCTGCGTTGAAGCCATGGTATTGAGGGACTTAACGATGCAGAGTGTGCCGTGCTAATTGCGAGGACTGTCCTGACGTTGTTTGTTGTTGTGAGAGGAGAAGGGGGGGTAGCAGCCGTACGTTTACATACTAACTATAGAATTGGTGGTACAGACGATGACGAAGTTATGATGTTTCCAGACCACCATCATCACCCTCTCGCCAAAGAGTCCCCTGATTTGCCCGAACTGCCGAGCCCCGAGATGCCTCCCTTCAAGGAGTGCCCGGATAATTCCACCGGGTCGGCCAAATCTGCCAGTCAAAGTAGGGGCTTCTTACCGTACAGAGTCCCGGATCAGCCGCAGGCTGAGTCAGTGCCAGAGTTGCTGTCAATTCAAGGGACTCTGGGGGTGCCCACGTCCCCCCCCTCGAATCTAGCCGTGGTTCCTTCACAGTTCGTCCGTTTGCTTCGCCATCTCATACTTCGCTGCCAGCAAGGTTGTCCTCTAAGACCACCGAGTCTCCCAGTATCAACAGGTCTCTGTGACTCACGCGGTTAGTCCGTCTAGTCCAACGCACGTCAAAACGCGTATGTATGTATGTATATGGGCTAATCACCGATCGAACAGATACAATGCCACCGAAACGAGGCAGGAAGGGTGCCTCCAGGAAGGGTGCCTCCAGGAAGGGTGCCTCCAAGAAGGGTGCCTCCAAGAAGCAACCCCCCAAGGCGAACCCCGAGACACCCCCAAGGACGTCCCCGACCCGGAACACGCAGCCAGAGACGCCCGGCAAGCAGAAGACGTCGCCTGGGAAGCAGCCAGAGACGCCCGGCAAGCAGAAGACGTCACCTGGGAAGGACCAGGCGCCGCAGAACGTGACGACGATTAGTTACCCCTATACAACCGATGACAATATTCGGCGCCTATTGCAACGGATTCACGGGAGCGAGACTCCAGTCAACAGAATGCTACATATCCAGTCACTGCCGACTATGAGCTACACCAAAGTGGAGAATTGTGATATCCTCTTCAGGGAAAAGCTAAGTGCCACCCAGCACAATGTCTACACCAGAAACCGTGTCCCCCCCCAGGAATATCGCAGAGGCATTGGGAAACCACCATGATATACGGCTTGATCAAAGCCCAAATCCGCTGCCTTCTAGAGCAGTGGTTTGAATCGGATGAGATGGACGCCGGTGTTACCCTGTACACGGCTGACCTGCCGAACGTCGCTATTGAGCCTACCTTTGCGTGCCACATGAGCGAGACACTTGACCACTTCCCAGATCAGCTGAGTGACTACTTGGTGGCTACCATACGCTCAGGGACTGCCAAATTTGTCGTCTTGGGCGGCAACCGCACGATGGGAAGCAAGGACATCAGCCACTTCTACGTCATGGTCGTCGACGTTGACGACCGTGTAGTCTACATCATTGACTCCGTAGGAGGCGAAAGCGCCAATGGTTCCTACCGAACTGCAGTTACGTATCTTCAAGAGCGCTGGCAGGAGCAAATCGCCTCGGGGCCGGACGGTGTTCCGGCGCCAACTCAAGCCCAGAGGCTTCAGCTACTTCCCGTTCAAGGCGACCATTGGTCTTGTGGGCTGATTACAATCGCTCACGTAATGTTGTTATTCGTGATGCCGGAGGTGGCAGCACAGATGCGTTCTCCCAAAGGAAGGCCCCATCAATCAAAGATCCGACAGACAGTTATCGACAACTTTGCGGCGGTGAGCTCATGGACGATTCTCCCATCTGTCGTCAAGAGGTACCCAGGCAGGGCGTCTCCCGCACAGTCTACCTCTACCGTTTCTGGGGCGAGTACGGGCCGCACGGTATCAAATAAGACTGGGCCTACTGGTAGCTCTGCAGAGAAGGGTCAGGAGACGGAAGAGTCGGGCCCGCGCCGTTCGGGTCGTCTCGGTAACGTTGCTGCGGACGACGACGACGACGATTCCAATGAAGGGGATGCCAAGACGGGTCAAGAGGATGGTGAGGCTGGTGTCATCAAACAAGAGGAGGACGAGGCTGGAAATGAAGCTGAAGACGAGGCTAGAGACGAGGCTGGAGATGAAGAGCCGGCTAAGCGTAGCCACAAGAAGAAGGTGGTGCCAAAGACCCTCATTCGTACATACATTCCAGGGGACACGGCGGCTGCCATCGTGCGTATGGACCATACACGGAATCGGCCCCAGACTATCAACGAACTGGCCAATAAACACAGACTCAACCACTTCACGACACCCTACTTATGGGAGGGTGATACGTGGGCCAGTGTGGCAGCCCGCCCAATCCCCGTCACCCCGGATCGCTGGGGGGGTTGGGAGTGGTATCGTGCCAACCGTTCGGCTGTGGATGCCGCGAATGCCGGAGTGGAGGATGCGCCTGCAAAGAAGAAGCAGAAGATAACCAAATAGGAACGGCTTTCATGCATCTCGGAGATCGTCTGCTTTGTCTAACTCTGAATTTGGTCTCGTTCTTTCCCCGCTTGTTAATTAATACATACGAAGTACATAGTATCTTGGGTTAAATACGTATACGATGGGTACCTTGCCGTGCTGTCGAGAGACGCAGTACGCACATCTTTGTGTTTAGTACATCAGACTGCCTGCCACACAGGAACATCTATGTAGCGTCTAACACAATCGCGAGACCGTTGGCTGTCTGTTGACTCCTCATAAACCTGCGCCTCGTGATTTCATCAACAAATTGTCATGCAGTCAGTCCCGCAGTCTACAGAGTATTTGTCACGCGGCGCGTATCAAAGTTCGTTGAGATGCCCTATCTGCAACCAATATTGGCGGCTTTATTGAATTACGGTGAAATAGAAGGAGATTAAGGCCTCCTCGAGTAGACGACCTGTCATTTTCTCCCTATTCGTGTCCGTATATCGTATGAGTACTCGGCCCCAACAAGACACGCACGTGGCCCCAACAAACGCGTCTCACGTGGTGATATTACATATCGTATCCGAAGGATATAACTCACCCGGATATAGCTTCACCTACACAGAGACCGTGCTGTAATTTACAGGCTGATTATCCTCCCGTTATGATTAGACTCGATATCGTCGTTGACAGCACGAGCTGGTGTTTGAAATGGCAAACGTGCGTTTGAACGCCCTCAAGCGCGATGTTTACCGTCACTGTTGCTATGGTAACAAGCGCGTTATGTAACCGCACGCGGCAGCCAACCACACACACACGCACTAACGGTGTGGGAGGCGTTTTCCATACCCACATACAACATACAAACACACTCGACCACGATTCACGAACCATCCAACCTGCTGGCATGGCACGCATCAACGCCGCGGTTCCACGCAGTACGCACATTTGCGTACCAGCCCCTTGCAAAGCGAGCGAGGAGTCTGCCGCGGCTTGCCTCCCCCAGGAACTTTTGTTGATATCTCTGGTGGCATTTTACGTACGTACGTATGCAGTTGACATTTCACGGCAGGCTATTGACGTCTCCAGATACACTTACGTTCGGCCTAACCCCCCTGGTTATACCTACCTTCTCGACGTCTATATATACGACAGTCCTACGCGCCTGCCTTTGGGCTATCTACCGAACGTTACTACATACACACACAGTCACCGTCACCCACCTACCGCGTTAAACCCATTACACATATTATCTTTTTTTTACAAAAAAAACAAAAAAATAAAAAAACATGGACGGCAACAACACCAACGCCCGTCAAGCCGCCGCCGTGCGGGAGTTCCTGCGGGGCAACGAGGAGCTGGTGAGGCAACTGGTCCGCTACCAGGACCGTTTTTTGGGGGGCCTCCTAGGCCAAAGTTATTTAGATGAGGAGATGCGGCGAATTCAAGTCGTGCTCGGCACCGGGTTCGTGGAGTCCATGCAGGACTCCTTCGACGAGGCCCGTTCGGCACGGGACGTGATGAGGCGCCAAGACCACGAACGGCGCACCCAAGACGCCGACATCGCCTCCGCCGGCCTCTTTTCCGAGGCCTCCGCCGCCCTCCCCTCTGCCGCCGCCGCCCCCCCCTCTGCCGCAGTCGACGCGGCCCCAACCGCCCCCTCCCCCCTCCGCCGCCACAGTCGACGCGGCTTCCTCCGCCCCCCCCGCCGCCTCCTCTAAAGCCTCCGGGGCATGTTACCGCTGTGGCACGCTGGGACATTACGGTTTCCAGTGCACGGCGGCGTCAGCCCCCCAATCAGGCCCTTTGGGCGCATTAGAAATCAATGCGGCTGATCGGTCGAAAAAGGGGCCCGCTGGCAAGACCACGTCTGAGCCCCCCAAGTCGAAGTTACCAACTTTGACAAAGGGGGCTCAGACAGCTGCGGTGAAGGAGGGGCCTAAGACGAGAGGCCAGAAGAGGATGCTTGAAGACACGAAGTCCTGAAAAGGCGTGTCTTGTAGACCTCCCTTCCCTCTGTGAGTATTTCAAACCCGACGAACGTCGATATATTTACTGACACAATGCATAGCGACGGCAGAGGCGACTCCGGGCCGAAAGGCCCCTTTAATTTTTTTCGACTACCTTGTGAGTCTTGCATTGCAGAACGTCGCGTTGATGGATAGATACTGACAATGTCTTCATACAGATTTTAATACATTTAGATTACTGGATAGATGCCTCCACGTGATGAGATACCGAGATCCGGACTCACTTTTGACTTCATGCTAGGTATGTGTCGCTTGACGGCGTCCGTATCTACCAGACCGGCGCTTTTGCGTTAGGGAGATCGACAGATCGGGGCCCTACGTAGAGAGGTCTGGTGGACCAGGTCGGCGCTTTTGCGTTAGGGAGATCGACAGATCGGGGCCCTACGCAGAGAGATCTGGAGGGCAGTCTCGCGTACTACATATTGAAGCATGAAGTCTGCAGTTCTACCGTTCGGCTAGTTGCCTCTTACTACATACATAACTAGCTGGCGGCTTCACGTGGAGGAAGCTATCCTACTAATTTATTCAGTTTCGTTACTATCAAGGGGCATTGGATGGCGTACAAGGGTATCCGATGGGCTGTGGATTTACGTGGCTAAAAATATCGACGGCACATACGCGAATAGTACTATATAGTGCAGCTGCCTCGAATTGAATAATCACCGTTCGTCACTTGCAGTTTAATTTGCGTGAATAAGGGGGTGCACATACGAGACCTACAGACAAATGTGTATGTAGCAGTTGGACGTACGGTAGTGTAATTTGGAGCGTGTACGTATCTAGTACGCCGCCTAAATTCAGCCCTAGAGGCGATAGCACCGCGCTGACAGATGCACAGATTTTATCTTCTTTGACATGGCCTCAACACGTCGCCGATACCCCTTCTACGCACCTCTCGAAGCCCCCCCCCCAAGGTCTCGTTGAAGCCTACCGCAAACGTCATCCAAGGAGACCATCCTCTGCCACTCTGGCAAGAATGTCGAGTACTACAACACGGAATGCGATTACCGAACGGGAACGACAGCGAATACGCGAATATGCCAGATCACATCCACACCTTAAACAGGCAGATATTGTGGCTTGGGCGAGTGCAACGTTCGGCCGCGAGATCAACCAGTCTATTGTCAGCAGGTCTCTCCACGAGAGATTCAGCTATTTGGATACGAAGACCTTGATGCCACGAGAGTCCGGTTCCAAGCGAGGCTCTTCGGCGGACCATCCCGTGCTGGAGAAGGCTATATTTGAGTGGTTCACTCGAATGCAGGATCAGGCTATCACGATCTCTGGCGACATGATTCAGGAGGCTGCCCGCCACCTGTGGCGGTCGATGCCAGACTTCAGCCTGCTACCGGAACCAACTTTCTCGCAGGGCTGGCTGTCGCGTTTCAAGAAGAGGCACAAGATTCGGCAATTCAAGCAGTCCGGGGAAGCTGCGGATGTAAATACCACCACATCTGCCGGAGAGGTTGAACGCCTTCGATGTCTCATCGGCAGATACGAGGCGAAAGATATCTTCAACACAGATGAGACTGCCCTTTTTTGGCTGATGGCACCAGAATACACGCTGGGCACCGCCGCACGTTCAGGCAGGAAGAAGAAGAAGAACAGAGTTACCGTACTCCCTACCTGTAATGCGGACGGCACAGAGAAGCTGGATCTTTGGGTCATAGGCCATTATGCCAACCCTCGTCCCTTTGGCACGAGAGGGCGTAATGTCGAGAATCTCCCGTTCGTCTGGCGTTACAACGCCAAGGGTTGGATGACGACCCCCATCTTCATCGAGTATTTACAATGGTTTGACCGCAAAATGGTCGGCAGAAAGGTCTTGCTGTTGTTCGATAACTTTGCGGCGCACAGCAGTGCAGTCAAGCAGATAGTGAAGACCGCTGAACAGACTGGATCTCCCGTTCTGTTGAATACCACGGTTGAATTCCTACCAGCCAACACCACGTCGGTATATCAGCCTCTAGACCAGGGCATTATCAAGAACTTGAAGGTGCATTACCGCAAATTGTGGCTGCAACAAATAGTCTCTTTAGCGGTTGCAGGGAATGACGACCCATACGCCAACATCACCATCCTGAATGCCGTACAGTGGATCATAGAAGCCTGGAATAAGGTGAAGTCTCAAACGATATCGAATTGTTGGCGTCACTCGCAGATACTTGGAGTCACGTACGGTCCTGATAAGGCACCGCCAGGATGGTCGGAAGAGGTTCATCTTCGACAACTGACCGAGGCAGCCCACCGCCAGGGTCTAATCAGACAAGCGATGGACATCAACAGCCTTATCAGCCATGACGACGAGGTTGTGCGGGATAGTCCGGAGGATATATTAATGCACGTGGCAGAGACCTATAGCACGGTGGTTGAGGTAGACGAAGAGCTAGCTGCCGAACAGCATGTTGTTGCACCCCCAAAGCCAGCCGTTCTACTAGATGCCCTGAACTTGGTACTGCAGAATATACCTCCCCAGCACCAGCATAATTTGGATGTGGTGGCGTGGCTCCGTCTGTATCGATTTGAAGTGACGCAGTCCGCAATCGTGGAAGAGTCAAAGAAGAAGCAGGCAACGTTGGATTCGTTCTGGCGCAGAGTCGAGCAGGGTTAGAGGTCGTCAAGGCATTAGGGTATTCAACCGAACGGTGTGATTTGTATTCAGTGGAGTGAGTATACAGCAAAATACAGCCATACATATATGGCCGAACGGTGGGTTATGTACTTTGTTGGCCGTGCTGTGTCGACTGTGTTGTGGACATAGTGAGCAGGGTGGGCGCTTGGCCGAACGGTCAATTTGGTATTCAACATAGTGAGCAGGGTGGGCGCTTGGCCGAACGGTCAATTTGGTATTCAACATAGTGAGCAGGGTGGGCGCTTGGCCGAACGGTCAATTTGGTATTCAACATAGTGAGCAGGGTGGGCGTTTTGCCGAACGGTCAATTTGGTATTCAACATAGTGAGCAGGGTGAGCGTTTTGCCGAACGGTCAATTTGGTATTCAACATGGTGAGCATGGTGGGCGTTTTGCCGAACGGTCAATTTGGTATTCAACATGGTGAACATGGTGGGCGTTTTGCCGAACGGTCAATTTTGTACATATGTACATATGGAGGTCGACGGCGAGGTTGGCGAGATATACATAGGTACATACGGGGTGCGACGGCGAGGTTGGCGATGCGAGATATACAAAGGTACATACATACGGGGTGCGCTTATGTAATGTACAATGCAGTCACGTGAAACAATCACGTGACGTAAAAGTGGGGCTTTACGATAAGCATATCTCCCGCTATAAGCATGGAAAGGCCCTGTAACAAAATTATGCTTATGGCGGGGTTTGACTGTACAGTGTACTTCCAAGACTTTACACGTAGCTAGGGTAGCATCCGTCAGCGCCAGGGTTATAGCGCAAGGTTAGCCGATTTAGCGCCAAAACGAGATGTCATAGCGAGCTCTTCCCCATATTTGGGAAGTATCTCGTACCTGGGCCACCCTGCGACCCACATGTGATGTGATTGTGTAACCAATGTCAGTTTGTGTGGCTGGTGGTGGCTGCGTCCACACCTCTGTGCCACTTTTCCGGAGGAACTTTCGCTGTCGACTTGCTCGTGGGGTTCGCCCAACTCGCAACAACACACACACATTGGCCGGCGGACCACGAAATGCTAACCAAATGAAAAATTTTCTCCCTCTTTTCAGACCAACCACAGTAATGTCGCTAGAGCCATTGGCCAACTGCAGAGCCAAGCCACGTATCGCATCGACGAGAAAGTGTGTGTGCGTGTGCGTGTAGTTATCGTGTCGTGTCAAGTCCAAGTCCAAGTCAGTCAAGTCAAGACAAGTTCAAGTCAGATCCAAGTCAGGCCAAGTGAAGTCAAGTCAAGTCCAAATTCAAGTTCGAGTCCAAGGTCAAGTCCAGTCCAGTCCAGTCCAAGTTCCAATCAATTTAGTGGTCTGCCACCAGCGCGATCGTTTACATAGTGCTACCTACCTACATACCTACCTCCGTCGTCGAGGTAAGTCAACCCACCTAGCATGGCACTCACTCAATCCGACGACGAGCGCGACTGACGACGGGCCAATTGGATTATACGTCGCCATCCAACGCCAGACTCGTCGACTTCAAGCCGTTGCCAGTGCAAGCCGTTGCCAGTGAATGGCATTCAGCGAGCACGTTGGTTAGCGGATGCAAGTTGGGATAATAGCATTGGTCATGTTACCACGGCCGATGCACCCCTTTCCGTCAAGTAATAATTTCTGCAGACGATCTCCTGTAGTGGAAAAAAGCCTACCGCGTCTCGACATCGTCAATTGCCGGGAGAGGGGAACGAGTGGCTCTCGTCCGGCCTCTCTCGATGCTACTCGATGCTGCTCGATGCTACTCGTAACAACTCAACCATGGCGTTGACTCATGTCGCTAAACATTGGATAGAAAAACGTAACCGTCGCATTCGACCAACGCCAGCCTCCTGGAAATGCGCTCGCGATTTTCCCGGTTTATCAGATACCGATAAATCCCTATCGACCTCTGCTTGAGCCTCGGGAACTCAATGCTGGTGCCGTGGAGCGTCGCGATCGTCCCCGCGATGACTAAAAAAAGTATCTCAACGGTACTTACATGCTCCTGTGGACGTGCATTGTGTGCGTTATACCTACCTAGTCGAACAGGCTTTATCCCCGTTCCGCACTCCTGCATGTTGCCCTTTCGAGCTTGCGGTGTGGCAGTCTCTTATTCGTTGGTTGGTTGGGGCCCGACCTCCACGTCAAGTATCATCATCTGCTAGGCGTTCCGGGGATAATCAGGCACGTGTTTCAGACCCCCATAAACCACCTCCCCTTCTGAGGCTGTCCTAAGGACGGCGCAATGGTTGGTCGCCAGGTGTTACGATCTTCTATCACGGAGGCTCCTTTGGAAGGGGAAGACTGTCCGGTTTAGTCACTGTGCCCCGCCGGCACCGCGGCCGCAGCGAGCGTCGTCCACAACACTGGAAGCTCGGTTTTCGACTCGTGTTTTCCTGCACATGGATGCTCACGATAACCCAATGGCAGCGTTCATCACCCTCCTCCGACAGCGGAACGGCGGCCTTCTAGGTTATTTCCTCAGCGTCCACGTTCCAAAGCTAGTCGATGATTAATCATACCGTTGTGACGAGCAGCTTCTAGTGCTTGCTGGCTGGCTGGCTGGCATTTGGGGGAATCTCGAGCGCGTCCGTCGACCAGCTTTACCGGTTTGTACGCAGTAGTGTTGAGCGTGAGGATGGAATGCATCATGTGAAATGCATCAACGGCTTACTCGTACCGGTGCGCGCAAGCCTCAAGACCGTTACAAACACACAAAGCTCCGAACATGTCGTTCCTCACAGTCGAGACATGCATGGGGATAGGTCCTCTGGGCTCTGGGCATTGTGTGACCAACAGCTTATCTCTTGTTGTGGTATGTACCCCACAAAATGCGAGATACCGAAACCGGTATATCGTGTAGACTGGCTCAGATATTCCTATTCGACCAATGCTGAGGGGCCGCAGAACCAATCAACTGGAAGGGCCCAGTCAGTTCTCAATGAGGAAAAAGTTACGTAGACGGTCGGATGGCGCTATGGCGAGTCCTAGGAACGGGCCGGTCATGTTGTGTTCGGGAGCAAGTCGGTAGGTCCAACCACGTCCAATTGCTCGCGAATCACTCCAGCATGCTGATCGGTCCCTCATCACCAGTTTCATCTGAAGCTAACATTTCGAGTTTCAACTATCGTCAATGGCCACGATAGTCGCGACTCACCGTAGAATTTTTTTCCTCTTTGCTTTATCGTATCGGGCCAAGCCCGTACGCATTGCGATCTACCGAGCTGTCCGATCTCACACCGTTCCTGAACTTCTGCACACTAGCAAAATTCTCAACGCAGCCTCTCGTCACTCCATTAACAAGGATGCATCTCCTAGTGTTTCAAGGTGAAGGGACGCTTGCACGATCGGCGTACCTAATACTTAGGGCAGTCCAACGGCACCCGAGTCACATCGAGATTGACAGAGGCTAGCGGCGTGCATCCGTCGACGATGGCTGGAAAGAAGCTATCGTGCACATCAGATCATGGACTTTTGCCACTTAGTGTCGCCCTGGATTACGAAATACAGCAACGGGCACTGTTTTCAGTTCTCATTCACTAGATCGGGGTCACGGGGGAAGTGATCAGCCATGAGGACGGCAAGGTTGGGAAGACGGCATCAAACATTAGACCCGTGACTCGGTCTGGGCTCGGAGCGAGCCTGACAACGTGAGAGTTAGGCGAACAGAGACGAGACATTCTACGCCTTCAGAATCACGGATCTCCAGACTCGAGAGCCGTCATTCGCTTATGTCTATCTGAGAGGGGGGCCCACCATATCTTGTCAGCTGTGGCACTCACCTGGGCTCTGACCGGATTCGCCCGGATGTTGCATTTACCCGAAAAGTGATCCATTCTGAGATTCCGTTAGGCACCGACTTTCATCTATCCCGATTCCCTGGACTTCCCGAGCATACATTGGCTGAAAAGTGTATGCCAGCATAGCCCCCTTTTTTTTTCCTTCTCTCCTCTAGCAGTCGTGCTCTTCACATGATTCTTGTTCTCACTAAGGTACCACGTTGCATTGACTAGCTGAAAAGACAACTAGATGCTGATCAACGCAGCTTTGTTGTCTCACGATGTAACACGTATGCATGCCTGCTCCAGCCGACACCTCGTAACTCAATGAGCTGGATAATTACATTAGCACAAATCAGGGTGTTGCCATGCCTACAAGCAATAATCATGCGTACAGCAATACTCGGCTCACTCGGTACGGTCATGACCAGTAGATGCCAGTAGATTCCAATGAAATGCAGAATTTGCAGGCAGGCCTGGAAATCCAGGGAACAGTTGGCAGATGTGGCGGTATGATGATGAGTAATATCAACACCTGTCAAGCAACATGGCGTTCAGTCTGGGAGCCATCATCATGCGGAATCGGTTGTGGGTTTCTTCGGGATAGATGGCCGACGTGCCGTTGTTGCGCTCGTATAGCCCGCGATATCGTCGTCGGTTTGATCGTGTTGGCGGAGGAGTACGAGTAGGCAGGCAGTCAGCTCATGTCTCATTCTGTTTCAGTCATACAGGTGTATTGGGCGGCGGGGACATTCGAGAGAGTCAATCCGAGGTGGAAGAGGTTGTAAGCAATCTACTTCATTGGCGGAGACAGGGTTCCGGGGTGGGTGCTTCGTGAGAGAAGCTTCAATCGTCAACAATCACGTCGCCAGACATTCGGAGATGTGGCATCTGGATACAAGATGAACACGAACGAGCTATCTACATGCTCAACAGATCGAGGCTGTCGACTGTCGCTATATGAATGAAATACCTCGGCTTACTTGTTAGGTATGTAGTAGAAGGTAGGTATTCCGTACATCTGATATCTATGCTGGGGCTGATGGTCTGACCTCAGCCCTCCAAGATGAGATCAGATATGTCTAGCCCCTACGAGTACATGGACCTATTCCCTATTCCGCACTTAACAAGTTGCTAGAGCACTTGACTTACATGGTACCGCACCGATTCCGTCCCTACGGAATCCCTCACTCCCCGCTTTAAACTAATTAACCTGCCCAGAGGCAGGGCGGGACTGGTTGGTCTCCAGATGGCAGAGTCCAAAGCTCCAAACGACTTGGGTCTCGCGTCTTAACCCGCGTGGCAGCTCTCATGTTTCTGGGTACACTTGTGAAGAGAAAATAACCTGGATCTCCTTTCCCAGGCAAGACAAGCCTCAAAATCTGTATCTGGTTACGGAATACCTACCCTAAGTATGTACTAATAACAGCCGCGAATATCGTTATGGAACCGCGTCTCCCCCTTTGGATCGTCGTCCCGGCTCCCGCCTTTCTCTCTCCCTCCGCCCTTGAACGACTTACAGCCCGTCGTCAAGTGTATTGTTTCACAGGATCCGTCACTCGTGGACGGGACTCGTACGACAATTTCGTCACCCCATCAACGGGGGAATGGGGGAGGACAACATGACGAATAGGGTCACAACAAAGAAGGAAAAAAAAAAAAAAACAGTGAATCAGAAATCTCTGTACGACGGGCTTCCTGTCATTGGTAAGACATCTGATCGTGACACCAAGTACGAGTACGGATTACAGTAGAACCCATGCCTCCCGCTCCGTCATGTGACTCGATGTCGGGCATCGAACCAAGCTTATTATTCTCTTTCCTTGCCCTTCCGCCCCCAGCTAGAGCTGCCTCTTAGTCTCTACTCGTAGGTACTCTCGGTATGTACTCTCTCTAGGCGCAGATCAGGGTGTAACACCACCTCCTCGATGCTATGCTGTGTGAAGCGAGTGTCAAACGGCTCCCACACACTCACACACACACACACGCACATACGAGTACACACGCCCCCCTTAAGACACACGGGAAATCTGAATCTGACGTCAAAGTTCATCATCTCGAAGCAGCTCGAACCAACAAACATCTTATTGCGACGCACATTTCGTTAAGGTATGTAAAGGCATGTAATAGGTAGGGAGGGGGGTTGGTTGCCTTTACTACCCAAGCCGAAAGAGGGACAGGTTATTCCTCAGTTGCTCAGAGAGAGTCGCTGGCCATTACATCATAAAATAGGGGTTGATAGGATAGGAGTGAGTCTGCCCCCTTCCAGTTGTAAGAAAGCTCAGCATAGAAGGGAATAATACTACTATTACTCTACTGCGTATCGTAAGAATGTGTATGTACTCGTAGGCATGTGTGAGTACGGAGTAGTATGTGTGTACCTTGTAAGGCCAACGCATATCATCACCGCAGCGAACCGCAACCCTGTCTTATAGGTGCCCCCCCTTGTCGCGCTCTCTAGTCTAAGTATAGACCCGAACGCAGTAAGACGAGACAAAACATCGCCGCGAAGATCTCTTCCCGCTGTCGGCTCCGTATCGCTGTTCCCTGACACACACACTCTCTCTCCGTTGTCTCGAAATGTCAATGCCCCAGGCACGCACATAAGTATACTACTGCGGACAATAACGCGTTATTCTCAAGAGAGCCAAAACAGAAGGAGACAAAATGCCGACGCCACCGGAGAAGACCGAATTTCAGACAACACGGACAAGTCGGCTTCCACGGGGCAGA
This sequence comes from Xylariaceae sp. X3-2, assembly GCA_028637685.1. Lineage (NCBI taxonomy): Eukaryota > Fungi > Ascomycota > Sordariomycetes > Xylariales > Xylariaceae > Xylariaceae sp. X3-2. The sequence continues at coordinate 15,567 of JAJFDI010000080.1, forward strand.
TTCGCATAGGTTCAATCGTCCGCGTTCCACTCGCGCCCCTTGGCAAACAGCAGCAGCAACAACAACAACGACTCCGTGCCCGCTGAACAAATCGCAAACAAATGCCCACTAATAATGTCTACGCAGAGACAGACCCGGAAAAAAAAAGAGAGCTTACAACGCACGTAATTCCAAGATAAAATACCATACATACATACATGCCGAGTGCCGAAATAATCTGTCAAAGAAACAGAAAAAAAAAACACTCCGATAGATCCGGTGTTTGATGCGTATCTATGTGTAACGGGACGGGCCCGATGGAGAATTATCCCCGTAGTGTTAACCAGTCACGTCGACGATTCTGTAGATAGTATCGTGAGTCGGAGTTGCGAGTTGCGATCGCGCTGTTTCACGGACAACCATTCTGTCAACCCGAATCACGGCATATTCAGCTTTCGATTCGAATTGTTCCGTGCTACTGTCTCCCTTTTCGAAAGCTGAATTGAACTGAAATTCACGAGAGCCACGCAAGCAACTCACTCACCCACTCACTCACTCACTCCGCCACTGTTAGCCCACCGTCGAGATCTCGAACGAACGAACCCAGCCACATACCTCTCCGACTTGTAGATTCCATCGTCGAGATACTTCGTGCGCAAGTATTCTCGCTCTTCCATCACAACTTCATACAGCCAGCATGAAACCATCACCAGCTCAATGCGGTGTCTATCGCTCACCTCCGGATCCAATGCGACAACGTTGTTATAAAAAAAACCCGTCCCTTTCAGCGCACCCCTAAAGAACCAATAGCAAACACCCTTTCCTTCTAAAATGACATACCACGCGCACGCCGTGGCGCCCATACACACTCTCTCTGTCGAGAAAATCACATCACATCACATCCGTAGCTTGTTTCAAGAAATGCAGGAACCGGGAAGGCGACCGCAAGTTTCAAATCCATACTCGTAAAGTATTCCGTAGAAAAGAGGAGATCCGCGCACCGCACCGCACCCGTACCGCGCGTAAGGGAGGGAGGAAACGGAGACAAGGAAACGTAGGTACGCAGTGTGGGGAGAGAAACCCCACGAACCAACCACAGATAGGGAACCACGAAACGCGGATTCCGAGTTCGGAGAGAGATCTCTTGGTTTTCTTGTTACATACCGTATCGTAGAAGTAGACGCACCCGGTTCCTGATTTTCTGAGATGGATTATTGCGCATGTGGCTGAACGGATGCCAGATGGAGATGGCCCGAGGGAGGCAGAGGAGGCTTGCTGCTTGCTTGCTAAGTGCACGGCACTCACGCGAAATGTGTGGTCTCTGACTCTCTATCGTACTGATCTCCACATGGCAATGGATCGGTGAGAGTGGATAAAACGGGCGTCGATGATCATGTGGTTGGATGGTGGTTAGCACGTTTCAGAGCTTCATCGTTGATGTATGTGCGTCGATGATGTGACAGGTAGCATATGTATGTCGAGGTCGCGAGTACGTACCTTACATAGCTGAACTGCGAGCGACGACGAGAATAGGTAGGTAGTATCACGGGAGAAGAATCATGAATGGGTTTTACAAGATTTTATTGGTGATTACAGGATTGTTTATACTAAAAAGGAGAGTCCTTGTGTCCGACAACCAACTTCTCTTCGACTTCCTTAGCAAACATATCGGGATTTTCAACTCATCCCTTCTTCAGTCGAAATCAAAACAAATAAACTAACTTCCTTGTGCCCTGACTCTCATCCGGAGATGATTGGTATCTTCAAAAGAACGAAACTCCTGAAAATCAATCAAATAACCCAACGATAACGCGTGTTGCGTGCGCAGTCCAATGCGTGTGTCCCAACTCTAACCCCCCTTTCAAGTCTCCGAGCAGCTAAGATCCCTGCTCTCATCACCGAACTCATCCAAGAGTAAGTTCAGACTTTATTGTCAAATTTGAAGCGGGCCATGGCCTTTATCGCCCGGCTTGCTTAGATCGGGCATAGCGACATTGCACCTCCTGCAGGCGATGGAGATGCACTCCCACCAGAAGCAGAAGATGGACCAGGGCACGGTGCACAGCTTGATGCAGTCGTGGCAACCTTCTTTGTTGCACGAGCCGTTCTTCAGCTCGCCGATTCTGTGGTCCTTATAGTCGTGGTGATGGTGGTGGTGATGGTGGTCCTTGTGGTGTCGGGCGAGCGCGGCGTATTGCGTCGCGATGTCGTCGGTAGACTCGGTCTCGGTCCCGTCGTCGACAGCGGACTCGTCGTAGTCTTCTTCGTCAAGGTCAAAGTCATTGAAGAACTCGAAGCTGCCAAAGTCGTCGTCGGCGGCGCTGGTGATGTACCAGGGGTAGACAGTGCCGTCGGGATCGGTCATGGTGAAGTTGGCGGTTGTCTCATCATCCGCCGAGTTCAGGAGATCACTGACGGTGAAGTTGGTCTGGACCGTGATGTTAGTGGAGGTTATGATGAGGCAGGGGGATGAACGGGGCGAACGGGATGAATGAGGATGCAGAATGATGATGTGGATGGGGTCAGATTACTTACGGTGACGTTGTTCTTGAGGAACTCCTCTGGGATATCATCCATATCCTCTGGGGTCTTAAACCCATCTGGGATTTGGGCATCATCTGGGATCTGAGAATCTTCTGGGTTATGAAATTCCGGTTCACCGGAAGTCTGACTATCCTCTGGGTTCTGGATTTCGGATGGGATTCGAGTTGCCTCTTCGGCCTCAGCTGGCGGTGGGTTGTGAATCTCTGCACCGGCAGGGGTGATCTGATCATGGTATGTTAGTTGTGTACAGGTAAGCCAGACACACTTAAGAGCCTAGGTAAACTGAATGAAGGAGATAGATTAAAGAAGATACTTACAGCTGTAGCATTGGCATCGACAGTTACGACATCCTCGCCTGCGACGGGGATGGCGTGAACACCGTTGAGAGCACCAGGCAGTGTGGTCAGGGGAAGGGCAGCGGCTAGGAGGCGGCCAACGGCGCGTGGGGAGAACCTGAACTTGGTAGGTGCCATTGTGACTTGAGGTGATTGAATGGCAGAAGCTTTGGTCAGATTGATGATTTGTTGATAGCGCTTGATGATTTATTGGCAGTGATGATGGCTTGGTGCAGTTGGTATGTGTTGTGCTGAAAGCAGTGCGGATGTGTTGAGACAGAGAGATGTGTGTGGATGTGTGGAAGGAGGAGAGATGGTGAAGGATGGGAACAACAAGGAGAGACGGGAGGGGGTCCTATTTATACGCGTCCGGACCTGCACTCGAATTCAGGGAAAGTGCAGAAATGTTGCCTCTGCGTATGTGTCCGCAACTCTAAAGTGCAAGAATTGCACGTCGAAAGTTTCTTCCAGGAGGAAAATGCAGTTCCGAAGTTTGAGTTGGGGAACACAGAAACCCTCTCGGAAGCTTAGACAGGGCAAGAGTTCCATCTCTCAGCAGCACGATATTAACATTACAGATACGGGAATGCTATAGGTATTCTCTAGGAGCCATCGACTCGACGGAAAGGGTCCTTGCCGCAAGAAATATCACGGGCATCATGATAGGGGTAGTAATTCTTGAGTTCGAACTGCCCTGCCTGCTCTCGCAATATGATCAACCCAACGCGACAATAGAGGTCTCGGTGTCGAGTATTCCGAACTCACGACGTTTCTCTTCATTTCTGTATCGCGTCATCCAAGCCATGCGAAAGCTGCAGCACCGTACCCGAAATGCAGGTTTAAACTCGAACCCGGCATGTAAACACTGCCGCTCGCGACGTCACCTAGGTCAAGTAGCTCCATGCTGACGTATTGACAATAATGAAAACAAGTAGTAAGTAGACGGTTACGTGAGAAACAGCCCAAATTGGGTTGTTTATAAACCTACCGGTTTGTTTACATCGTGAATAACCTCATGTTTTGGTGTTTATACTCTGAAGTTGCGTATTGAGGAACGCGACTACGTAATGTATCGTATCGACGTCTTACTCAACGATACTCTCTACCCCACCCGAAGCATTACGAATTAAAACAGTCATATCTCTATTATGATCGCTCTGGTACCTTCTCCCGTAGTCCGGCCAACGGAGAGTTTACTATGAAAATCACAGAACGAGCCCATCTGCCTCGTCGGGGCAAAACACCCGCTCTGCACACAGGTATGAAATTTGCAACACTCATGCATCGAGCCAAGACCACGCTCATCGTCCCAGACTTTGGGATTCGGACAGCCGTCGATTGCACACTCATGCTCGACACAGAATGTTCCAGCGAATTCGACCCTGAGCACACACCCTTCTGCGGAGCACGTGTGGCAACAACAGTAGTTGCCCAGTTGACCGCAGACGTATGAAACCTTCATAGTACAATCTCCTGCTGCACACGTATGGTCGTAGCAGTACCAGGCTCCCCTTTTTGGTTTCTGTGTGCATCCCTCCCACCGACATACGTGGTGTTTACAATGATCCCTGCCCTCTGCCACGCCTCGACTGCAGGCGCGATGATGACACCGGTGATCTTCGCAATAACACATCCCTGGCTCTGTCTGTTTCCCGCATGAAAGGCATTTATGCTCGAGGCAGAATTGCGAGCCCTGCTCATGAATGTTGCCGCAACTTTCGACACGACATCTGTGACGGTAGCAGTACTTTGCGCCAGCAAAACTTCTTTGCTCACACCCTCCTACTTCACAAATAGCATTCCCCGTATGATGAGTATCTGCATGCGGCCGAGAACAGTGTGCGCCGATTCGGCGACAATCTGGCTTACGGACGTTCACTGGGATCCCAAAGTTGTTGTTAACCTGCAGATTTCTAGCGGAATCGTCGTTGCGAGTACCTGTTATGTGACGGTTGCTAATAGTAGATGCTGATGGATATCCTTCACTAACAGCCCGTCTCCGGAAAGATAATGGCGAGCTGCGGTTCACAGTATCGTGAAGATTCCCGTGACTCAGGCACGCTGGCGACTGAGTTGTCGTCACGGGTTTAGGAAGTCGGCGTGCCGGAACCCAGATGGGTGTAGAGTTCATAGTTGAGCGTCAAAAATTTGTTTATTATGGATGGAAATGAAGTCGCAGAAGTGAGTAAAATCGATATGGTTGGCCTCAGATGGAAAGAATCCAGAAATTTCGAGGCGTAGACCCGGCGCGCGCGAAGAGGCGCAGTCGTCTGGTTCCGCGGATCTCGTACGCTTCAGGCAGCCGATTGTCTACCATTATTTTTCATCGAGACGTCTTTTCGTCGAGAAACTCTTTTCAGTAGCGATCATGGCATCAAAAATGGATTCTTTTCAAATAAGCAAGCATTTCGTGAGAGAAGTCGATCTTTCTCGCCCCTCTGTTCTCTCACATACCAACGACCTGGAGTAAGCCATGGTGATGGTTTCGAGAATTCCACTCGCGAGACAAACTTCCATGTGGTCTTTTTTTCTTGTGCGAGTGAGACAAAGAAAGAGCAATCGTGCTTTCACGTGAAGCAAACTCCATGAAGGAATGACCGGGTGATGGTCTTGCCATGACTAGCGGGGCTCATATCTGGAATATTAATCACGATATCATCAACCTCTTTAGCTGCTGTGTCAACGAAAGCATAGACATTGAGCTATAATTTCTTCGAGACTTGCGATATTTTGTTGCGAATGTGATGCATTTCAGACGAAATAATCCGTATTACGGATTACGGATTATTTCGTGCAGAGGCAGAAACACAGACCGGAGCAACTCTCCGGTTCTTGCCGGCACTCGAGTTACATAATACAAGCCATTAGTAAGCACTTGAGGTCGACAGTAAAGTAAAACAGACGGTCGTGAAGTATCTCGACTCTTCCCATCTTCCTTCCTTCAATATTGCCATCTTCAGTTCAGAATCCTTAATCAGTTGCCCACTCAATGTGACAGTCGATGTGGTCACTCAGCCAAGATTGAGGCTAAGTAACCAGGCCCCTTCGCCTGGCCTGTAACATGTAGGCTGCACTCCCACCTACCTATGACACCTCGACCCGTATGCAAGCTGAAATGCGGTGTAAGCACGCGAATAACCTGCTCTAACATCGCGTGAGCACGTCAGTATTCGTCAGTAGGGGGGCGTTGCGCACCGTCGAGCACGCGGCCAATATCTGGCTGTGAGTTTCGTGTATGTGGATGCATATGGCTTGATTGGCGCAATCGACCATAGTCACATTCACATGTCAATGTCGGATTGACCCGGCATATGTGCGAGAATCCCAAGAGCGTGGCATCGCAAAGGGAGACACGATGGACCAAACCATGGCGCCCAAACGCAAGAACTGCAGCCGTAGCGCCGAAAAGGGGAATCCCATCCGACGAGACGATGCACCAGCATTATCATCATCATCATCTACGAGTAGTACTCCTGCAGCAGAGCCGGAGGCGACAGTAGTACTAGTAAGCCCCGGAGACGAAGATCGTGACAATGATGGCCCGATCTATTTCTGGCAACCCCATGAACCCGCGACGGGCTATCTCTCGCAGTGGTATCCCCAGCCATTCCGCGACCGCACCGACTCGGGCAAGATCTACGCTACCGCCGAGCACTATATGATGCATCACAAAGCGCTTCTCTTCGGCGATAGCAAGGTTGCGGCAGAGATCCTGGAAGCCTCGTCGCCGGCCGACGTCCAGGCCCTGGGACGCCAGGTGCGTGGCTTCGACGGGGCCATGTGGGGGCGAGAGCGCGAGAGCATCGTTACAGAGGCGAATTGGTGTAAGTTCACTCTGCCAGTTGGCATTCCAGATGCAGAGGAGGGGCGTGCAAAGAGGGCGCAGGAGGAGGTCGGCGATGATGTTGGACAAAAGGACGTAGACGACAGAACCGAGCTCCGGACCTGGGTGCTCGGGACCGGCGATTCAGCTCGGACGACCCAGGCCCACATGTTTCGGGATCTCCTACTCGCGACCGGGGCCCGGGAATTAGTGGAAGCGAGCCCTGTGGACAGGATATGGGGCGTTGGATTTGCTGCAGAAAGCGCAGAGAGTAACCGACACAGATGGGGCCAGAATCTCCTGGGCCAGTGTCTGATGAATGTGCGCGAGCAGCTCCGAAAGGAGAACGAGATGGCGTGATTTGAGAATGAGGAGGGAGTGGAGTTGGGTAGTCAGGGGTGTAGACCGTTTCGTAGGTGTTTCGTATCTTCGCGACCGCTTCTTGGAAATACCCGTTCATGAATTAATACAGGCCAAGAACAATTGTGTTGGCTTGATTTAGTCTTGTTGATTTCAGAAGCAGTTGTCGTACTGCTGACGCCGAGGTATATGCTACCTAATGTCCCGCGCGGAGTGGCCGAGTGGCCGCAGTGCCTCCCATCGTCTATCATACATTTGTGATTTGGGAGAGAAAGAAAGCTGCCAACAAACGCCTCGTTCCCCAATGCACTAGAGTGGTGTTTTTGAGATCGCCCTGACAAGATCTCATCGAACTCCTCCTCGCCGGTTCTTTTTTTGCTGTACTGTACACTAATTAAAACCACATATGTAGGTATCGTATGGCCACAACAACAAGAGGGGAATAAACATATGGGCCGTTTCACTTATATATAGTCTCTGCCGCTCTTCTGCATTTCAATCAACCGCCATCCCCTGGTCTCGGGGTTGTTGACATCCTCGGGAGTGCGAGTGATACCAATGACATAGGTGACGAGCTGGACGCGGTCCTCCATGCCGGCGGCGAGCTCATTCGTCTTAGCATTGCGGTAGACGTGGACTTCCTGTGTTCGGCAGGTAATGATGAAAACGGGAATCTCGCCAGGCTCGAGCATGCGAGCCTTCAAGATGTCTACGTGTCTGATGTCTAGAATGCGTCCATCTGACTTCATACCAGCTTGTAGGTACTGCTTAGTGAGCGCTTCATAGACGGAAAACTGGGCGGCCGAGAGCCAGAGCTGGAGCGTTTCGATGTCGCCCTTGACATAAGCATCAAGAACCTCGGGCAGGATGTAGTCTCGCAGCTCCTGCTGGAAGGGCTCGAGCTGGAAGTTGGGGTCCATGGCTCGGATCTTCTTGATTACCATGGCTGTCTCGTTCTCGGCAAAGAATCCGGCAAATTTGTCCGTGATGCTTCTCGCGGTCGAGATCAGGGGGTTTTCTGATTCTTGGTAGACGTTCTTCATGTTGAACATGCCCTGAATGAACTTGTTCTGATCGCGGAAATCACGCCAGGCTTCTTTCCATGCAGCGTCTTTGTGAAGAGTGACATTGGTTCCAGCGCTGAAGAGAGTAAGAAGAAGCTAGTAAGGGGATGTTGATCGTGTACGTACTTTGGGTCCTCGACCATCTGCTCAGGGGTACCGTTCTCGGCAGCCTTCTGCTGGCGCAATTCGCGCGCTTTGCGCCGCTCCTCCTTCTCGACCCAGCCACCATACCGTGAGCTGCTGCCATCGTCAATCACATCCTTCACACTCTTGTAAGCCTCGGTATCGCGAATGGGCTTCGTCGCCTTGTCGAGCGCTTCTCCAGTAATGTTAGCACCCTTGCGAACACCCTTCATAACAGGAGTCTCCCATGTCCACGCAGCGCCCTTTCCGACGGCATTTGCGGAGTTCTTCAACACCTTTCCAGCAGTAGAGGAAACGGCGTCGGTTGTAGACTCATACGCCTGTCTTGCGCGCCGAACGGATTCACTTTCGGTAAACTGGTGGGCAGAGTCGGACAACTGCTTCGTTGACTCGTTCCATTCTTTCGAGGCCTTGAACTCGGACTGCATGGTTTCCATGAAAACCTGCCATGGAGTCTTGTCGCCGTGCGGGGGTGGCGGCGGGAGATCCTCCTTCTTCTCCTCTTTCTTGCTTTCGCTTTCACCCTCACCCTCTGTCTTCTGCTTCGCTTCCTCCTGGGAATCAGCAGAGCCAGAAGCGTCCTTCTTTGGCTTCTCCTCGGATTTCGGGGACTGTGTCGGCTCTTGATTCCATCTTGACGTGGCGTGGAAGCCGCGCGACTGTGTCAAGGCTATGGACTCTGGGACGAAGGGTGATCGGAGGGGAGATAGGGAATCTGTCGGGGTTCGCGGGGAGACGGCGCGTGCAGCATCGCTGCGGGTGAGACTGGATGTGCTGGAAAGTGACCTTATGGAGGCTAGCGGTCTTCCGGAGGAGTGGGCAGCCAGTGAAGGCGTCCTTGCGATCGACGTGGGAGCCGTGCTCCGGGCAACGAGGCGTATGGAGCTCATATTCACCCCGTGGTACGTTGAGACCAAGCGGCGAGGAAAAGGCCGCAAAAAAGGATGATTAGGGTGACGGGAGAAGAGGCGAAGACTTCGCTCTACGGGCGACAATTGCTCAGCTTATCAGAAAAAATAATCGGCACAATGAAAGCGCTGCGCTGCATATGCAATTGCTAGGTACGGAGGTGGGCTTTTGGGCGCAGGTTGGTATTCATTTATCGGGATGACGAGCGGCCAAGAATATGTATCTATCCAATTGTGCATTAGTCGGTGCGGTGAATGACATCAATGGTGAGGTACCGAGCAGGCTTTAGGTACCCTCAAGCACGCGTGAGATCACCACAGTCTGTATGAGCATCAAAGTACCTGCAGGTATCGTTACTTCAGCGTGTGGGGTGAATCCCATCTCCAGACACGTGCTAACCCAGTTAAGCCAATAAACTCGATTGATTGGGCGACTCTGTCCGAGCTAAAAATTCCAGCGCGAACACACATTGAGATGTTGCTTTTGCTGCATACTTGCGTCGTATTGAGATAGGCCGGACTACGGATTACTCGAATATTCCTAACGCCTTAACCTCCCATTCCAGGAAGACGAAATAGGGTCAAATTTCTCGTGAGACAATCATCTTGCTTGTCCACAAAGGTCAATGCGCCCAAGATGACCACCTCATCAACGCGCCTTCTGGCAAGGATTACGTCCAAGTTTGCCTCCGTCTCCATCCGTCCCAGCCAGCAAGCCGGACGACCTTTCTCGCAGACATGTCTACGACGACAAGATGAGCGGGCACCGAGCGAGTCGCTCCTCGGCATTCTGTCTGCTGCCCAAGGAAGACCGGCCCAGTCTGGCACGGCATCAAGACCGGCCTCGGCCAGCAGAGAGACGGCCGAAGACCTTACGAGCGTAAAGCGCGCGCTTGCGACCGACACCCTCTCGCGAGCCATGAACATTTCTCCTTCAGACTCAGCCCACCAGAATGACGAGTACGATGACAGCTGGGGGCCCCAGCACGAGCCCTTCCACTTCCACGTCTACGCGCACAAGCACAACACTCACGTCACCGTCACGTTGCCGAACCGGAATCCCATCATCTCCATGTCAACTGGAAACATCGGCTTCAAGAAGACAAAGCGCAGTTCCTATGATGCTGCTTACCAGCTGACTGCGTTCGTGCTCGACAAGCTCAACCAGGCCGGCTGGCACCGAAAGATCACCTCCCTCGAAGTCGTTCTCCGTGGATTTGGCGCTGGTCGCGAAGCCGCTACCAAGGTGCTGCTGGGCAACGAAGGGCGCTTGCTGCGACCGACCATCAAAAAGGTGTCCGATGCTACGAAGCTGAAGTTCGGTGGTACCAGGAGTCCCAGACCCAAGCGTTTGGGTTAGAGCGTTGGTTTCAACTCATTGGCCTCGCGACGACGGCGAAGATTGTTACCATTGCTGGCGCGCATCATCATCTCCTGATTTCAAGCAGGCAACAATTTGTGTATCATACGTTCTAGTCATCAAACATGTACAAATTCCTGTACCATTGAACCCATCCCTATGCCTCCACTCGTTCCAGACCTTAACCAGCAGAGTGAAAGGAGTGAGCGCAGCTCAACTCCTCGCCGATGGAATAAAGAAAGAGAAACTAACATGATAGTAACCGAAACAAGACAGACCAGGTTACCTACCACGGCACAGCGCCCATGCATCCAGTCGCATCCCTCTCCCATAAAACGCCGAATAAAAAAGGGGTTCAAAGCACAATACGTAGTGGATATCGATTGGCGCCTATGGCCAGGTCATGTCTCTCGAACGGGGGCTCTCTCAGGGGCGGGCAAGAGTCGGCCACTGCTATCACGAGCCGCAATCTTCTGCTTCCCCTTACTCTTAGTACTGTGCGGTTGAATCCATTCTGAGTAGGTGGCATCGTCATCGTCTTGACTGGTGGAAGATGTCAAAGTGCGTCTGGGTTCGGGTTTCAGCATTCTTGAGCTTTCATGAGCCTCCATGTCACTGTCTTCGTCAAGCAGCTCGCCATCGGCCGTCTCAAAATCTGGGGGGTCGATCCAGTTACGGGGCACGACGCAGGGCAATGCGACGCCGATGGTCGCAGCACGGTTAAGCCAGCCGGGACCTGGCCGACCAGTCAACTCCTGACATAGATAGCTGGTGAAGTGGTTGCAGTTGCGCGTAAGTAGATTATAGTCAGCACCATCAAATTCGAGCGAGACCCGTCGGATAATGGCATCGATCTCAGCCTGGGTGGCGAAGGTGAAGCCTTGTAGAATCTCGGTGCGGAATGTCTCCCCATGGGAATCCGACCTTGGCGGCGTCCAGTACACGCCAGTTACACCGCGCTTATCATGGCCGCCATAGGCGTACTCTCTGCCGTTGATAACCACGCCAGAGTGGAGTAGAGAGGTCCCGACGGTCCACAGAATGGAGGACAGACGTCCAGGCTATTGCATGTATAAGTATAACGTATAACTGTCAAACGGAGCGAGACGGGACGGGACGGGATAGGATAGGCAGGTAGGCAGGCAGATAGGTATATCCAAGTGCACGTGAGGCAGCATTAGAAGTCCGCCCGCGCGCACAAGCAAGAGGAGCGATGATAACATACGGGAAGCAGATCATATACGTTGATCACCACTTCGGTTCTTGTCAAGGACAAGGTTGATCTATGCGACTGTCTTGAAGGTCTACTGGCGGAAGGCTTTTTGGAAGACATGTTGGTGAAGCGCAAGAGGATCGCGGCGGCGACATGGACCAGGAGACGGCCCAGGCTTCACGATACGTAGTACGGTATTTAATGCAGGTGGGCTTCTTTCGATATTCTGTTCAGATTCCGATGCGATTGTTGTTCTGACGGAAAGTGGGAACACGGCGAAGTGCCTGAAAGCAAACGGAGCCCAGAGGACTTGGGGAGCTATTTTTAGGTGAGCGTAGGCAGGGCAGGGGAGAGATCCTGACCCCGAGACACCTCGAGTGTGCACTAACGCCCGGTACTTACGCTACAATGGTGAATGGGTTAGGTACCTGGACTTATTCAGGACCTACCTACGGAATAATTGTACAGCAGAACCCAACCTCATTGTTCGCCTGCTGAATGTAAAAGAACAAGTATTTCTCAAACGTTCAATGGATTCAATATTTACAAAGATCTTTTGAGGATTTAGAGGAATTGTAGATATCTCACGTGGACTTACGTGCACTGCAATGGCATGACTACAGCATGGAGTTGGTGAACTTACCTGAGGTTTGGGAGCCCGCATCCATGCTCCCACTGTAAACCCGTAAGACCCGGTAGTTTTAGGCAGGTACGTAGCCACAGTAGGGCCTAGCAGTGGCTAGCACGCTGGACTCAACATGTTGAATGAATGGGTGGACTCGGTGTTCCGTACTCCGAACTCGGTTGATTGGTGGTCGTCGCGATTGACCAAGTGGGGCTCGAGTTTTCAAAACGAAAGCGGGCCAAAAGAGTCCGACCTTTCACGGTTTGTTTCAATGTCTTCACAAATTACAGTTTGCCGAGGTTACAGACTTGAAGATGAGTTCCCTACCTACACCGTACTGTCCTCAACAACACAAGGAACGATGAGGTTTCAGAACGGACAGGAATCGTGAATTATTACGTATGTTGAGAATCCTAGTTGCCCACAACACAGGTTGTTCCGCTCCGTATTCCGTCGCCAGGTTCATCCATACGGAACATGTACTTACCGATTGCCGTCGTTCGGGTCCACTTCCATTCGTCTATCCACGTATATTAGGATATCCATGTAGTCATGCATTTATCCGTTTGAACATCACAGTGAAGGGGACTTGCACGTATCAGCTTGCACAGGCGGGGCAGGACGCCTCAATTTCTGCAGCCCACTTTGCTTAAAAGCTTTTCTTCTTATTTTTTCCTCCTCCTTCTCTCCTCTGCCCCTCGTGGAAAAGAGCTTTTCCTCCTCCCAAACAGGTTACCTACAAGGTCTGCTTTCGACCACATTTCGAAGCAAAAATACTCGGTCATTAACTTGAACGAGTAACATCCTGCCTGTAACATTACCTTGAGGCTGGTCCCCAGCCGCAATTTTTCACCACGTCTCCCCCAACCTGCTTTCCGCTGTCATTCGCTTCTCAATCCCGTTTTTTCCTATCCGCCGCAGCGAGCTCTGCGCTTTTTTCCCTCTCTCCTCCTCCTGCTCCTGCTCGAGTGCGAGTGCCTAGTTGCACCGCCGTATTCATCACCACCCGCACATACGCCAAGCGATCCGCAAACAAGATGCCTCCCAAGAAGGGTGCTGTCGAAGAGAAGGTCCTCCTGGGCCGTCCCGGCAACAACTTGAAGGCCGGTATTGTCGGTCTCGCCAATGTTGGCAAGTCCACATTGTTCCAGGCGATCACCAAATGTACCCTTGGTAACCCTGCTGTAAGCTTTCTGCTTCCACGCGCGCACACACTTCTCCCTCTGACATAGTAGAACTTCCCTTACGCTACTATTGATCCTGAAGAATCCCGTGTCATCGTGCCCGATGAGCGCTACGACTGGCTGTGCGGCAAGTACAACCCCAAGTCGCGGGTGCCTGCCCACTTGACCGTCTACGATATCGCCGGTCTGACCCGCGGTGCCTCCACCGGTGCCGGTCTGGGTAACGCTTTCTTGTCGCACATTCGTGCCGTCGATGCCATCTTCCAGGTTGTCCGATGCTTTGACGATGCTGAGATCATCCACGTCGAAGGTGACGTCAACCCCGTAAGAGATCTGGATATCATTGCGGATGAGTTGCGGACAAAGGATATCGAGTTCACCGAGAAGGCGATAGAAAACCAGAAGAAGAAGACTCGTGTCGGTGGCCAGAGTCTGGAGGTCAAGAAGGCCAAGGAAGAGGAGGCCATCATGGAGAAGGTCCTCGCCTGGCTGCTTGACGGCAAGGATGTCCGAAAGGGCAACTGGACTACTAAGGAGGTAAGCTCATCAATTTCTCTTGGTTCTTGATTTTCCACCCTATTATGATGACAAAGGGCCATAGCGCCTGATCTTATAACCCAGCTCTTCGAACGCCTCATAAATACAACGCAGAGTGCGCACTGAGATAAAAAACATGCTCTGATTTCTTACCTATCTCTGTCTTCCCACATGTTTCAATGACGCAAACAGAACGTTTTGTATTAACCATGTGGATAGGTCGAGGTCATCAATACCTTGTTTTTGCTCTCCGCCAAGCCCGTTGTATATCTCGTAAACCTTTCAGAGAAGGATTACACGCGCAAGAAGAACAAGCATCTTGCTAAGATCGCGGACTGGATGAAGGAGCACGCCGCTGGCGACCCTATCCTTCCCATCTCCATCTGCTTCGAGGAGCGCTTGACGCGCTTTGAGACCGAGGCGGAAGCCGAGGAAGAGTGCAAGAAGTGCGGCATTGAGTCTGCCCTTCCCAAGATCGTTGTTACGATGCGGAAAGCCCTGCACCTCCGCAGTTTCTTCACTACCGGTACCGATGAGGTCCGCCAGTGGACCATCCGTGAGGGCACCAAGGCGCCCCAGGCTGCTGGTGTTATCCACTCCGACTTCGAGAAGACCTTCATTCAGGCCGTTGTATACAACTACGAGACCTTGAAGGAGCTCGGCGACGAGTCCGAAGTGAAGGCCAAGGGTAAGATTATGACCAAGGGCAAAGATTACGTCGTTGAGGACGGTGATATTCTATTGATCAAGGCTGGTGCCGCTAAGGGATAAGCCATAGAACCCAGTCAGACTTTTTGGATGAGATATGCCACATTTGTCTTAATAATATCACGATAAACGACCTTGCCGATGAGTTTTGAATTGAATACCCTCTTTTGATAACGCACGTGACTTCGCGAACCATATGAATTTTTGAGTGGTAGCAGTAAAATTGGCGTGTCGCATAGTCGCCGTCAGACCCCTCATCGATCGCTGCACTTGGCCGTTTGTAGGTGGATAAAGCTCCCTTAGGTACCGGTAGGCAGGGATGAATCAAGGAGACAAAGAATCTCTGTCACACTTACTTAAATACTCGTACGTACATTGTTGAAAGCGGTTCGGACAAGGGTGTCTGAGTCCCATATCTGTCTACCTCTCAGAGAACCGAGTGGCCTGAAGCAAACACGGTCAACAACGGCAATAAGAATCAGCACTGCAGTCTCCGAATTGAAAAGGACAGACGCGTCTTCTGGTGAGGGAAGCTTCTGGACTGTCGAAGAAACTCATATCTTGACACCTACGCGCAGCAGACCACCGAACCTCATTCGCCGATACGATAATACACGCGAGAACCATGGCAGCGAAACGGAGTCGTAAAACCCAAAGGAGCGGAAAGGCAAACGCAAAGCGACGACGCGTTAGTAGTCAGAACAAGAAAGATGATCACTCACGAACTTCTACATCGACCCAAGCCAAGCCGACCGGACAGCAAATATACGTGGCAATACGAACCGTCGAGCAACGGGACAGAGAGCTCCAAGATGGCGAGGGGGACGTGATAACCGGAACCGAGCAAGATCCAAACGACTTCACACTACATGTGGACGAATCATCCTCGTCCATAGGTTCGGTCTCAAATCTGTCTCCGCTATCAGATTCACATCTCATAATGGTCCCCTGTAATTCCCCTGGGTATTGGAGACATAAGTCCAGCGATTGGGACACCTTCCACGAGAAGGGAGTGCTCACCAAAACTATTGCCAAAACTTTACACAAGCACGCGGTGACATTGAATTTCATGGCGCGCGCCGCGATGGCCGGTATCGATGTGAGCAGTTTCGAGGCGCTCGCTGCTGTGAGTGCGGAGCAATGGGACTCACTCCCTGGTGCGCCGGAGGATGCGCCGGAGATCGTGGCGCAGGCGCTGTTGGCTTTGTCCGTGGAGGAAATTCATGATTTGGATGCGGGCACGTTCAACCTCAGGGAGGAGTTGAAGGAGCTGGGGATCCATATTTGACGGAGTGTATGTATATGATCTCGATGTGGTCTTTCCATACACCAAGGGGCTAGACGTATACATCATCTACAACTACGTCTCCTTACTCGGTACCATTCCTTTGTTGAGAGACGCTTGATCGATTGCGTTCAGACGAGAGAGTGTGTTAGTGCGAATAGTTACATCTGTGAGACCGAATGAACGATTTTCTGGAAGACCTTCGATGCGATTTTTGTGGCAACCGACTTACACGTAGTTATTTCTCATCCACCTCATCAACTGCGACTGAGAATTCATTTTTTGCCATCGCATTCAAACCCCATTTGATCTCTCCCATTCGGTCTTACGATGCCGAGCCACTCGACGCTCCTCCACGGAAGCAACCGAGAAATCAGAGACCAATCCCTCCCTCCTCCCGGTCTTCGGGGTCTGAAAGTCGCAGCCATTGGCCACAAATCAGTAAACGTGTAGGGTTCAGCGGCAAAGGGGACACACGCATGCATGTCTGCCCAGACGATGAATCCATTGGCATCCGACGCGCGCCCGTCCGCGGCCACCTTGCACGAGTTGTTCGTCGGCACCCGCTTCGATCGGCAATCTACCAACATCTCGCAGCTCGAATGCAGCCAATGGGACTCCGAGATCGCGGCATCACGTCATTCCCATGTCATATCGTCTCTCTACCTAACTGCGCCCGCTGGGCTCCCAGAATCACAACACCAGGCGCGTGGATGAGACAACAAGAGCCAATTCATCAGAAAATAATAAACAGACGACGTGCATGAGGAGACCAAGAATGCATGAAGCGGCCTGATAGCAACACAACACCCGCTCGTGGACAAACCAGAGAAAGCCAGAGCCAGTGACGCATCCAGATCGGCATCCCAAATGCGCCAAGGCATGCCGTCGCCATGAAGTCGGTACGATGTCATGGTACATCCCAACAAGTCAAGACAATCAATGAGTCTCACCACAGCCTCCAATACGCCTACCTACCCAATCTCAACCATGGCACAGCAACAACAAATCCCAAAGCCAGCAGCAGCAGCAGCAGACGACCCCCCGCCCACCACAATCCGCTACCTGCCGACAACCGAAGCCTACGACAAATGGGCCTCCATCTACGATAGCGACGGCAACTTCCTGCAAGCCCTCGACACCCACGAACTCGTGACCCTCTTCCCGCGTTTCCTGCGCGCCATCACATCCCCCAAGCCCTGGCGCCTCGTCGACCTCGGCTGCGGCACGGGCCGGAACACGGCGCTGCTACTCGCGATACCGGAGACCGAGGTCGTCGCGCTGGACGCGAGTGCGGGGATGCTTGAAGTCGCGAAGACGCGTCTTTTGGGAGGCGAGGTTAATAAGAGTGGTAGTAATAATCTCCATCTCGAGATCTTCGACATGCTAGCTATGGATGCGATGCCTGTTTCCGTACCCATGCATTCAGTCGACGCCGTTCTCTGCACCCTTGTCGTCGAACATGTCCCACTGAACGTATTCTTCGCGCGTGTGGCGCGTATGCTGCGCGAAGGGGGTGTCCTGTTGCTGACGAATATGCATGCGGAGATGGGTGCGATCTCGCAGGCTGGTTTCGTAGATGTGGCGACGGGCGAGAAGATCAGGCCGACGAGCTATGCGCATACGGTTGAGGATGTGGTGCGTGAGGCAAAGAGGCATGGATTTGAGGTCGAGGGGGATGTGTTGGAGAAGGCCGTGGATGAGGATATGGTCGAGATGCTGGGACTCAGGAGTAAGAAGTGGGTTGGGATTAAGTGCTGGTTTGGTGGTGTCTTTCGGAAGGTGAGTGTGACAAGGGGTTAAGGGGGATTTCGATGTACGTTGACTATAGATGAAGGAGATCTATTGTAGGTAGTCAGGTCGTCTTGGTGTGTAGACCAGGGTAGAGATCTGGAGGCGATCAAGAACGTCGATACCACTTATGTGTCGTCTTGCTGTTTGTTATCGCAGTAGAAGCATCCAAGTCAAATTATAAAATGGCATACTCGCCGGGTTCGTGTTCTTGAACAAATACTGGTATGGGATCTGCTCCAGCTCTTCGTGCTCGTACCACAACTAACTCCTCATTTGGCCTTCATAAGATCTTAACATGAGAGCTGCAACTGTCGGAACGCAGTACTTTAGGTGGTGGAAAGGGGTTACAATGGCTCACGCAGTCTGAACAAAGCCAGGGGTATTATTGTGAAGATAATGACATGGCCCTGATTTTTTTTTTTCTTTAACTCTCCTCCCGACCTGTCTACTTGTCCCTCTGATGGAATTTGCTTCCATTTCCCTCTGTTTGTTCGTCTTTCTTGGATACCGATGATAACATACGGACCTCCAAGAGACATGTCATTATCTTAGATCCTCCCTGTGCAGGCAAGATTCGACGGCGAATTCTTACCATTCGATGGGAGACATCTGGACCAACGTCTATGGCCACCAGACAGGTATTGAAGTGTAAAAGCCAGAAGCGCGCCCAACAGGTCTGAGGCGATGCCGACTGCCTATGGTGTAATAGGGTGTTTCGTAGACTTTTGAGTATGCCAGACAACTATTCTCATACAATAGACGTTCGTGGGCCAAAAACACATTCTACACAGGTGTCTCTGGTCGTTGCCGGCTCAACTAAGCTGGGCATGAGTTTTGGAAACTATTCTTGAACCGAGGTATCAAGAAAGAGATGCCCTTTGTGTAATTGAAAGCGTTTCCAGTATCAAGGCTTCCCGGATATCCGGGTGGACCAAGTTGTCTCTAATGCAGAGTTACACCTCGTGAGGGCTTCGAACTAGCCGAAGACATGGAAGAGAAAACCTGACATCGCTGAAGGTCGGCTTCCAATGGACGAGCCCCGTTGTTTGTCCTTCACGAACGACAATGCAGTGATTGTTATGCCAGTTGCGGCCATCATCGCGTGCGCATAATCCTGATCGGGTCCCCTTTTTGTGCCCGTGGCAGCTCGTGATGACCTTGGCATCAGCATATGCCATAGCCCTTGAAACCTCAGAGAGAGTTCACGTTGCTATGCGCGACCGTATTTGATACAACCCCGAGTTCAGCGCCTTCGTTAGCGGCCAGTTTATTGATGGTGTAGAAGTATCATAACGTCAGGAACGGCCAGGAGATCGAGCCAGTAGTCGTTGTTCCACCGCAATCAGTACACAACGCTCATTCCCACGTACCTATTCTAGTACCCCTCTCGGTGACTGCCCTTTCGATAATGCCACCTTCCTGCTGCCCATGGCGACGTCCAAGTGGTGACGTAACCCAGAAGTTTCATGTTTCCTGGCCGGGAGTTCCTTTTTGCATTCTCCGAAAAGGCTGCTTTAACCTTGAAAGCACGCAAGGTAGGTATGATACCCACTTACTAAAACCATCTCCTTCCCTATCAGATCCGATCTCTTCTTCTTCCTACAAAAACTTCCCAACTTGCTTTCAACTCCATCAGCTATATTGTTATCATTTATAAAGTCTACTATATACCTATGAACCACACCCAACCTCATTTAGGACTTCTTGTTGTCCTTACAAGGTAGGTAGGTAGGTACCTACTTAGACATCACAGCCCAAGTTTGGTATTGTCTCGCCGAGTGCTGACTGCAAAGCGACGTTTTTTGGTCAGTTAGTGTTAGACTGGAGCACCCAAATCATGTCGAACTATATCACCGCTCCCACTACCGGATCATCTTTGAGCGAGCCCGCTTCGAACGAGCCCCCTTTGAACATTTCCCAGCTCGAGGAAGCTGTGCGAAATCCCCATTTCACCTCTTTCCCTTCCAACGCAGCTCCTGCCAATACTTCACGGTCCAATTATCTCCATTTCAATAATACTCCCTCCGGAGTTATCATTTCCCAGCTCCTTTTCTCCCTCGCCTCCACCTTTAACAGCGGGGGCGCGGGTTGCATCTTTGGAAGCAGCGTTGCGCCAGCCTTATTGGAGCACAAATGCTTCCAACATCAATACCGTCATCAAGCTGTCTTAAACAAGGGGACGTAATCTATGTCCAAGATGGGCTGGTGCACTCGGAGCCACCCACTTGGGTTTACGGACACCCCATTTGGATCGAGATAAGTTGCGAATCTCTGGGGTTTTGGCTCTCTAAGTACCGTGTAGTAACATTGGGTGCAGGGAGTAGGCCTCAAGGGTACGCAGTGGTTGATGCCGATGCCCAACGCAACACAACACATGGATTTGGGTCATGTAGCTCGATAGGAACGGCTACACCCTACCCCTTTCCGTTTTGTTATAATTCCCTTGTGGTTGTACGTTTTGGAAAGATCTCTGTCATGATTACTTACAAGACAAATATAGTTCACAATTGCCATTCGAATTCCCTCGCGCGTGGGCGGTCCCACGCCGCCTCTTGTTGTTCAAGTTTCCGTCATTTTCGATAAGGGCTCAAACATACAAACGATTTTAATGTCCGATCTCCTCCTCATGGGATTCGATCCCAACAACTACCAAGGGCATTCTGCATTACGTGCCATCAAGACTGCTTCGGGGTTTTTCGACAGGGTTGGTCTCGGAATCGAGATGTGTGTGGTAGACAACAACCCAGATCCCATGAACAAGCGACGGCTAGTCTTCTTTCTAATATCAGCGTGGGACAAATACCCATTTGTTGTCTTCGAACAGTCGAGGATATGTTGTGTACTTGTAACGCGTGGAGTTATAGTTATAGACCCAGGAATTGTTTACCGTAATTATTCGCAGTGATGAACGTACCTATCTACCTGCCTTTTCTGTATCATGATGCTGCGTTGACGGAAGGGGTTAGTGATAGGTAGCACTTTGTAGCCTCCGACGATCTGCATCAGATAAACCCGAAATGCTTCAAATTTATCAGTCATCAATAATCCACAAGGTTGTCAGGTTGTACGAGTAATGTTGGTGGTGGACTCGCTTGCAGTCTCGGTGAGTTAGATTTCATTCCATCACTCCCATTGACCTCTTTCGACTCACCTACATCTATTCCTTACCAACATGCCCTCGCCAGCAGCCATCACAAGCTATGCCTTCGGCTTCACGGCCCTACTAGCAGGCATCTCATCACTCCTCGACCCCTCCACGGCCGCTGAGCAGCTCAACTACTCCCTCGAGTGCGTCCCCGTTGGACGCGGCAATGCCCTCGCCAGCATTGCCATGGGCATTTACTACTCGCTGGCGGCATACCAAGAAAACAGGCCCTTTTTCATAGCGACGGTTCCCATGCGCCTCCTCACTACGGTGGTGTTTTACCAGCAGGGTTGGACCGTGCCGGCTATTTGGGAAGGGACTGGTGCTGTCATGACGGGCGTTGCGCTTTTGCTTGGGGGTAGCGCTGGCGTAGAGAGGAAGACGAAGTAGTGGGACGAAGAATTGGTCACGGATTAACTCAAGGCGGATACTATCTCATGAATGCCAACGGATGGGAAGTGCAATGAGCGTCGGGGGGCGCAACAAGCAACTGTCTTGGTTTTGGATCTCGTGTCTGAAGTTCCGCTGCATGAAAGAGACGATGTGGGCTTGCACTGGTGCTGGTATCCTGTCGCATCTGCAATCATGGATCGTCACCATTTACAGACGAGTATACCACACTTCCGACAAATGCAACGGAGTGTTAACTGCAGAGACATCTGGGCCTGGATTTAGTTGAAAAATAGTCATTGGTTCTATGAACGAGCAAATAAACAGGATGCCTCAGGAATCATCAGCTTTTCCACGAGAATGGATGTCGCGCTAACAAGAACCCTCACGACGCAGGGATCCTAGCACATCCTTAGTCCACAACCCCAACCCTAACCCCACAACACTGGCGCGCAAATTTTGCACATGATGATAGTAGCATCTAATGGCTCGGCCTTCAACAACAACCAATACGGCTTCGTGGCCCAATGGCAAGGCGTCTGACTACGAGTCAGGTAAGGACTTCAAATCCTTATCTTACATCAGCCATCAGGAGATTCTGGGTTCGACCCCCAGCGAGGTCATCATTCTTTCTTTTTGCTTCTTTTTTTGTCTTTTTCTCTGGGCTATCTATGGATTGTCTTTGCGCAGATGGTGTTCGCGTAGAGTTGATCCAACGTCTTTCTTTCTTTTTATTTGTTTTTGACAAAATTCCATCGTGCATCTCGTCGCCTAGAGCAATGTCTGCCGTATCTAATACCACGATGAAGCCCCGCAGGACTTCTCTATTGAATGTTTCAATGTTCTACCCTGAGCTCAAGCACCGCCCTCCCCCCAGCTAAAGCAATCCCTCTCCGTACAGGTGAGATCAAACCAAGCCATGACAACATCCTCCTGGTTCTGGATATCATGCGTGACGCCGCCGGCACTATATGCCTCAAACCAATCATTCGGCCCATAGACATACCTCGTCCAATTACTCACGGGCGTATCAGGCGTCGTGCTCGTCGGCGTCTGACTATATCCAAAAACGGCATTCCACTCCTTCACCTCCTCGCCAAAAACCTCATAGTTCAACGTCTCGTCCGCCGTGCCGTGGAAGATCTGCACCTTAGGCCGCCACCCCTCATACCCCGGATACGCACCCTGTACAAGACTAGCCCACGCCTCCGGCTCCCGGACGATCTTTCCCGTCGCGCACGCATCGCTCCACACGTCATATCCGTTCCCGGAAAAACACCCAAACGGAACACCGGCGAACGCAGATCCCGCGGCAAAGACGTCAGGATATGCGCCGAGTAACGTGCTGGTCATCATTGCGCCGGACGAGATCCCCGTGACGAACACGCGCTTCGCATTGCCGGAATACATATCCAGCGTCCAGCGCACCATGCTCACGATACCCATACTATCGCCGCCGGCATCGTGCGTGAGGGTCTCGGAAGATGATACATCCCAGCATTTATCGATTGTGTTGGGCGAGTCGGGGTAGATGACGATGAAGCCGTACTCGGATGCGAGGGTTGCGAATTGCGAGCCACTGTAGGCCGCAAGTGCGTCGCCGTGGCACCAGTGTGGGTTTACGAGGATGGGTGGGTTCGGGGCGAGGGTGTCGGGTATGTAGATGTAGAAGCCGACGTTTGTGGGGTTGGGTCCGAAGGATGTGCTTATGCGTTGGAGGGAGGCGGCGTGTGCCAGGGTTGCTGAGAGAGCCCAAGATAGCCGGCGCATTTTGAGCATTCGATCTTTCTTTGCTAGGTGAGTTAATGAGTCTTTAGAACGAGTATTGTCAGTTTAACTTAGGGAGTCATCTAGTTAGGGAAGATCAATGACCACGCTTTGAACAACTTCACCATCCTTTGCGAACTCCTTTCGTCCATCTTCGAAAGACGGAAGCTGGTCCTCCGGTTGCCATTCTAGGTTATCCGTCGGGATCGCATTCGTGACAATTCAATTCCATGATGGGATTCCGCCATGACGGCCCAGCTCGCCGGAGTGAAGTGGGAACCGGGAAACCACCAATACAACTGAATCAACTCCAAACAAACAACCACTCAATTGATCGCATTACCTAGGCATCTATTATTTCGTACTTATCGCATCGAAAAGGCGAACAATGTGAGAATTAATTGCCCTCTTATTGCACTAAAAATGGCGTCAAGCATCAACCATTCAAGCGCATTCCGGGGTCCAGCCAATGGGAATTGACCTGCGTTCCCCTTCCGGCAAGTAACTGGATTAGGCGTTAAGTCTAGTCGGTTAGGGTCTTGGAGGTCATCAGGGGACGTCTACCACCGCTGGCGTTGCGTTTGGGAGAAATTGAGAATTAATGTTATGGGATTTAGAGATGGCTTTATAGGTTTTGGAGTGGTGGAGTTATGATCGGGCAGTTCCAATGGTAGCATTGAATCGGAGTCATATGCCAGATGGGCGGCGGCTCGCGAACGTTTGGTCGGGAGGATGTTGATAGCATCGGTCGAACTCGGCCTGTCATTAGGTTGATTCTCGACATCCAAGTTGGAATCTAGAAGTTGGGAAGTTTATGTCGATGCCAGAATTAATTGTGAATGGTTAGGCAGAAGTGTGCAGAGTAGGGGGACTTGATGGTGCCCCAAAAGGGGCGCTTAATATCGCGAGACTTGACTGACGACTCGGCTGATGTTGTCGCAAGACACATTGGACAGCACCGCGAGTGTAATCGAGGGTGTTGGCTAAAGCTGGGATGTTTACGACAGAGGAATAGAAGTCATGGAGTGACTACGAGGAACTCAAGTTGTTATGTCTTTCGAGTAATGGAAGAGGTTACGTTGAGCAATTACTGTATCACGGGGACGAAGTCATCGCGCAATGGGGTTTAAAACAGGTTTTCTTATTCTTCTGCGTAGTAGTTCTGTCCAGCCTCCATGGCGTAAACGACAGAATATTTAACGTCTTTGCGTGTAGGTGTGTACGTGGCACTAGCAGAAGAATCAACGCGGGTGTCTCCCTGTTCCTCCACGATAGTCATGAACTTCCGAGCGGCGTCGAGGGCGACCTCCTTGCGCGAGGGAGACATCGTTAACAGGGGAAGTAAATGAAGACCGTAGAGTAGGAAAACGAAGACAGACGATCTGTCTAACTGTGCCGAAAATGCGAATGGAAAATCATCGTATGATTGATGATCTGCGCCTGTTGGTAGAGCCTGCAGCAGTCGTAGAGATTAGCAACTGAGAAGTGAGAACTGGGAGAGAAGTGTCAAGATGCTTACTTTCATCAGCCTCTACAGGCGAAACGATGGGAAGTTAGTGGCATTCTCCCATGTCGACACGGGAACGATCCAAACAACCGCCGCAGACAAGACGACCACTTCCATCACTGGCGCGCTTAACGTTCTCGATCGAGACGAGGTGGCTGTTGTCGGCTTCGGCGCAAGCACACTGGCATGTGTACATAGGGACTCGATGCAAATGGAGCATGAACGGCGCGAGGTATGGGTTGTCTTGGGTGGGAGTCACGATGCGTGTAGTCGTGGAGAGGGTGTAGTTAAAACCAGCGGGGTTGGGCAAGGGAGCAGTGTTGTTGTCGCCATGACCAGTGTTGTTGTCGTCATGACCAGTGTTGTTAGCTTCGTTGGAAGCCGTCTCATGGTCAGTGATGTTAGATTCGTTGGAAGCCATCTCCGCTATCGATGGAAGTCTTGCTGTTGACTAAAGGGTGGGAGGGTTGGTGCGTGAAAAGCGGTTGATTCTTGCTGGACGTTGGGTGGGAAGAAAAGGTTGTTGAGTTGAGATGAGGGTGGAGAGGAGTTGACTGGTTAGGACCGGAAGTAATGGAGGCCAGAGGGTTGGGTCCGAGTGTCTATACTCCGAAGAAGATCCGGCTGAACATAGAAGCAATAAGGTCAGCCAAGGTCATGAGAATATAGTCTGTGCTTTCCTTGACGGTGTTCGAAACAGCTGGCAGTTAACTACAATTACTTGCACTGGGTTCCCTCGAAGTCAAGTGGTCAACGACCGTCCAGTATCAGTCAAGCGAGTACTTGGCAACAAGCTTACTCGTGCCTTCCGTTCCAGGTCAGAAGGTCCTTCCTCGCCAGTCGAGTTTACTAGTTGATTCTTATACCTGTTACGGTGTTGATGCCAGTCATTGCCAAGTGTCATAGTGTACTTTCGAATGGGCATCCAATGAGGCTCTTTCAACTTTAGACTATAGACGAGGATTCACATGTCAACTGCCGGAGTCGGTTCCAGAATCAGTCAGATACTCGATACCTATCTTTGAGAAAGGGCCTAGGAATAACTACTGGGCTTTGAACCTCCGATGCCTTCCAGAGAGATGGCATTGTTCCGCCAAGCATCGGTCCAACTAGGTATCGGTGCCCCGATCGAAACTCCTTACAAGACTTGAACTACGACATCTCAACATGTGTCGTCGCTTAGGCATTTGACCGCACCCACCCGCTACCAATGCACAAGGTACGGAAGTCATATATGATAGACTAACTAACTAGATCAGGTTCCGGCACGGATCAAAACTTCAACTTTGGTTATGAGTCTTCAAACGTCCTATTCAGGGGTCAGAGACACAGAGTCAAGACGGACCAGGTTGTCTAGCTGAAGCCTCCATGGGTAATAGGGCTTTTTGGATAGTAAAACAAGGCCCTCGATTTTCGGCATTCTCATTAATTCTGTATCCAATTCTCCTCGCTGGCTAGCCGGCACATGTTTGCTGTTCTCGCCTTGACACCAAGCAGCTGGCAACAAAAGCGGAGACAAAGGAGGGAAGATAAACATCGCCGGCGAGCATCGCAACCTGCACAGCCATCGATCAAGGTACTTACGGTACTAAGGTTAGCCGGTAAAATCGTCGTCAGTTTCTGATGTCCGTAGGTAGCTCCCTGATCTGTCTTAAGGCGGCCTCTATACATGTACCTAATATATCAAGGGCTGGTATTCCGCGACTCCTCATGCACAAAGGCCACGAACATACATCTTCGACTTCAACTCTTCCTCAGGCATCTCTACATCTCCTATTCCTTTATCTAATAATTTATACTCAAGATGGCTGGCCAACAATCGCAACTTATATATCTTACTTCTAGCGTCATCGCTTCCGAACCAGCGCTACAGGGCTTTTCAGGCGAAAGATCCCGCACTTACATCTTTGAGTGCCTGCATATATATCGAGCGTCGGTCTCTTGAGCCATAATGGTTAACAGTGCAAAGGGAACACCACTTGTCTTTTTATATCTAGCCCTCCAGACACCTTCAACACGCCGAGTGTCATGGCCACGAATAAAAACCTCGCGAGCTGTCAGAGATTCCAGCCGGGGCTTGATCGCTCTCATCGGGTCCTATCGTCATGGGTAGAAGCCCCGATGTCCGTGACTCCGGTCCCTCGGCCCTGAGTGTTTTGAGACGGGCCCCTAGCCTCCTTGATTCTACCTGCGTCCACACTCCCCTTTTCACAAGCCGGCTCCGGCTTGAGAAACATCTGTCTGGCGAGAGGTATTAGTCGGTAATAGGTATTGTTATCTACCATCCGCTTAATTTTCTACGTTTAACAGTATACAATGTTCAGGACGATACGAACCAGCAAACCCTCTCAAGTCAGACGGATTGCACGCAAACAGCTCTTCTCATGTTGTGTCCGCATCCATTGTTCATGGGGTGCGCGATAGTCACCAGTGTATTCGTAGAGCGCGCTACCACCGATCGTACGCACAGGAATGTCAAATTTCGAACTAACTATGGATGATCGTAGCATTTCGAACTCGACGAGTCGTCGTCCAGTCTCCAGAGCCAACAAAACAATACACTATTCGCGTGAAAATGAGCCGAGCCGCAGTTATGGTGCTGCAGATGTTATGTTGGTGGCAGTTCTGGCTCTGCTCAGTGCTCACTGACATAGGGAGGCCCATCGGGTCGATATACACACGTCGTAAGCCCGATTTTTAGGCCCCGGGATCTCTACTTCCTTGTCTTTGCCGATCATCCGTAGAGTAGACAACAACGTATTGTATGAGGCCCGAAAAAATGTACACGCTGTGTCAGGTCATTCTTGCTATCTCTACTTTATCTATGTGGTATGAGAGTGCACCACAGAGTCCAGACAGTACTTGCTTGAAGGCAAAACCCCAGAACCACCCGAAACGGACTTCTTTTATTCCGTATTTTCTCACCCCACCGTGTGAAATAGGTACCTACACAATTGCGATGCGTAGAAGCTAGACGGCCCGGACCGGCCCGAAAGGATAACCTGACATAATCGGGGTGGGACGCGACTTATCCTGTTTCGATCTGGCTTGTTGACCGCCCGTCGCGTCCGACATCATGGCTTTGATACCTTAACCTACCCGCCTACGATATTACCATGTATCCATAGCTCACCAAGCATTATTGCTTGCAAGGACCAACAGTACCTTCACCAGGTACTCATTATCGGGCTACCTACCTATATAAGCTTTGCTCAGCTTTCTCTTTCATCAAAATACCTACCTATGTAACTTTCATTCTGGCATCCTCCTCCTCCTCTTTGCGATGGCTACCATCTCTCTTGATCCAGAGGCTATCGCGCAACTCAGTGGCGAACGCAAGACTTTCCTGGATGTCATATACCACTTGCGGAAGTATGGCATAAGGCGTTTCGTAGATGGTCCGCAGGTCATCGTCGTTGGCGATCAGTCGTCTGGCAAGTCGTCCGTGCTGGAGGCCATCTCACGAGTACGTTTTCCTGTTAAAGATGGATCATGCACACGCTTCGCCACGGAGCTGGTGCTTCGAACCGAACCACACACCAAGCTTCAAGTGCGAGTACAGCGCGCATCCGCTTCAACTGACGTACCGTATACATTCAGCGAGACCAGGTTCGAGAAAGATGACTTGTCGCGCATCGTCGAGGAGGCGAAGACCTACCTACTCCGGGACGGTGCTGCATTTTCAGAGGACGTGCTCCGCATTGAGATCTGCTCACCAGATGTCCCTCATCTTACCCTCGTCGATCTCCCGGGTATCTACCATTCGGAGCTGGAGAATCAGTCTGCTGCTGACCGGAAGATCGTCGACAGCCTTGTCGAGAGCTACATGGCCAAGAAAAACAGTATCATCTTGGCCATCGTATCGGCGCACAATCAGGTTATCGTGCCGAAAATCCTCACCAAGATGATGAGCCTTGACAAATCCCAGGAACGAACCCTTGGCATTATCACTAAGCCTGACACGCTCATCCAGGGGTCCCTCTACGAAGACAATTTCATGAAGCTGGCCAGAAATCAGGTCCAGTCTTACCGTCTCCCTCTGGGATACCATGTTCTGCGTAATCGAAGCGAGACAGAGGCCGCACTATCATCCGAAGACCGTGACGAGAACGAGCAAGCCTTCTTTGACTCCGGTATCTGGTCCGCCATCCCTGCCAATAATCGAGGCGCTCGTGCACTCCGCATGAAAATTGCCAATATTCTCTTTGATCACGTTCGGAATAACCTAGACACCCTGATCAAAGACATTGATGAGAATCTGAACAGTCGGCGGAAGGCACTTAACCTGTTGGGAGAGCCAAGATCGTCACCTCGCCTGCTTCGGACGCATCTTGACAAGATTGCCTCCCAATTCCAACTGTTATCTCTACACGCAATTGAGGGCAACTATTCTGATGAGTTCTTTGGTGATCTTTACGCTGATAGTTCAACCGTCACAGTAGATGATAACAGAATCAAGAAGCTCCGAGCTCTTGTGCGCGATTTGAATCGAACGTTTACCTACATTCTGCTGACAAAAGGATCGAGACGCATCATCGGTCCCGAGTCCAGGGACGGTGGTAAGCACTTGAGCCACGAGTCTGACTTGCCGCCATTTTTGCAGATGCTGAAAAGTCAATACTCATTCAGTGACCCCGAAAAGGTCTCTAGAGACGCCATTCGGGCAGAGCTTGAGCCTCTGTTGTTTGCCAACCAGGGTAACGAGTTTCCCGGTACTACCAATGACTTGCTGGCAATAAAGCTTTTCAGGGACCAGTCGCGCCCTTGGGAAGCTATTGCTCGTTTCCACATTGACATCTTGCTGCGTATCGTAAAGTCCTTCACCGAGAAGCTCGTCGCTCATATCACAGGGCCCGATCTGAAGACGTGTTCTGCGATTCTGTTGAACATAGTCGATCCGTTCTTTGAACAGCGTGCACTGGTTCTCGAAGATAAACTGCAGGAGCTCCTTTACAACTTCCGAAGCGGCTATGCGCAGCCTTTGGAGGCGGAGTTCAGGGCCACCCTGGAACACCGGCGCCAGAGGTCCTTGTCTACTGAGACCTTGCAGAAACTACTTGCCAGTCGGCCTGATTTGTTCACCGACAAGGGGAAAAGCGAGCTTGCTTGTCTGATCCCACCGAGTCGCAAGAGTGAGTTTGATATACTAGATAGCCTGATTGATAAATCAGAGACCTACTACGAGGTAACCGACCCGCTCAATAGTGAAAACGATATCTGCTTATTGTCACGAACAGTTGTCGTTACGAACCTTCATGGATAATGTGATCATTCTTGCTGTCGAGAATTGTCTTATGAGGGAAATTCCCAGGATATTGACTACCGATCGGGTGTCACAGATGGAAGACGACGAATTGAAGCGATTAGCTGCCGAGTCAGACGAGATGCAAGCAGAACGAGCAGCGTTGCAAGTGGAATGTGAGGCGCTTAAGTTGGGCCTCGATCTCTGTAAGACCTACAGAGCTCGCAACACTATCGGTATGTGGATGAAATGGAGACCGGCAACGCACATGATGTGACTGACTACTTACCTCGCAAGTTAGTATTTCGGGTGATTCCACAGCAAACTTATGACAGTTCCCCTTCAACCGCTCTTACTGCCATCGACCATCTCTCGCTACACACCCCTCCGCCATTGCTTAAGGCGAGCCAGGCCCCCCAGACATCGTCCGGTGACAATCTTCCCACGCCCTCTAGAACACCAGAATCCACTGTTGCAGACAATCTAACGAGCGGTCGTCCATCAAGCCCTCATCGAACAAGCCCACAACCAACGAGCACTCAGTCAATAAGCCCTCCTCCAGTAAACATTTTTTGGTCAAGCGCATTGTCAGCGAGCACCCATGCGTCAAGCCCCCCTCCAACAACCACTCATCCAACCAGCACGAGTACGCCAGTGTCATCTAGCGGGCCTTCACTCACAACAAAGCGAACAACGTCAGCCTTTTTCCATGTAAACGACACCCCGACAAAGGGCCCCGTCGCCCCAACGCTCGCGGCCACCAACTACAAGACGCCAACGGGATCGTCATTATTTAATACCAGTGAACACACCTCACTTGGTACGCAGAACGGAAACCCTCCGCGTTCGGCGGCAGAGACGTCGAGTTCAACTGGGGCGTTGTTTGGCAGGCCTTCCAGCAAATATACTCATAGTGATGGTTTTGGGAGCAGCCAGCCGGGGGGAGAGCGCGTAGCTGCGCCTCTATTTGGCAGCAGGAGTTCTAGCAAAACTACTCCTAGCGAGGGGACTGGCGCGACCGGTGCGCCTCTGATGAGGGGTACCTCTTTATTCGGGTCGAGCTCTAGCAAACCTACTTCAGGCGACGGAATTACGCCTGGCCCCTGGGATCGTGTGCCTCCGACGAGCACTGGCGGGTTTGGATCGAGTGCTAGCAAACCCACTTCTACTGAGGGAACCTTTGCAAGTTTCGGTCCGATGAGGTCTAATACCTCTTTATTTGGACAGGCAGAATTAAAGCATACCTAGGTACTCCTAGCGACGGGCCCGTGGTGAGGAGACGGCCGGATCTGTGTAAGGGGATGCGAAGGTCCTGCAGTGCTAGGTACGCGCTGTATCACTGGATAGAGTACGCATGAGAGACGGTCACGAAGATAGAATGCGAGATTGTGAAATGTGGGATGATGAACTCCCTGTATGAAAGAATTACGACGGTACGGGAAATAGTAGACGAGAACGAGGTTGAAAATTGGGAAAAAAGATCCGATTAGATTTTGCTGTATGAAGCGTTGTTTAGAATAGTCTAGCTTTTATAACAATCTAGAAGACAACGTTCCCAAGATGGAACAGACAATTTAGAATGAGGATGATCAGGACTTCAGTGAAGAAACACTCTCCCTTCATCGCGAGTAATGACAAGACCCCTGACATCGAGTCCAGGGAGTTGAGTGTTACTGTAACATCAGAGAGTCTCGGGATAACGAATTCAACGGTGTCGTTTAGGATGTTGTAACAATTGTGTCCGATTTCATATACTAGAGAATCCTCTGATACAAAAAAAAAAAAAAAACAACTCTTTTGTCCCAACCCGTCAACGTTATGGCCCCTATCCAGATCCCCGCATCGCTTCGTACACAAGTCGCGAAAAATCGCAACGAAGCAGCATAATCCCCAAGCAAGCTATTCCTGCGAAATAGAGTCGTCGGATAAAGAGTCCTAGTAGTCTCCAACAGTGTCAGGAATCTGCCTGGGATATTTCGGACTTCTGCAATGTCCAAGAGTCCCTCTCACCTCTCAAGGATGGCTACCGAGGATCGCGAGAAGAGGCATTGAGACAGTTCCATCGTTTCTATTATCACCGCGCTTCTCAAAATGCCCCGTACAGAGTCGGGGAATTTTCATAGGGTAGTGGCCGGGTGCCGACTTTTGGGCCCAAATCGGTGAAGGTGCGGATGAGTTCGGAGGTATGAGAATTCGAAGCATCGAGTTGCACGGATCATTCCGCGCGAATCTCAAAAAATGGATGAACCCGTCTATCGTCTCGCCTGCTATCCCATCACATAATGTCATCCACCAAAACATCCCCGGAACTGAGAGATTCACAGTCTTGTCCACCACTTGCACAGTCAACGCTCGCGTCGTCGGACTCTACATCCTCCTGCTTCCGGAAGACACGTGTACTACTAGTAATCGCAGCAACATGACTAGCCTCTTCCTCGACGTGAGCTTCGTGATTATTCATCATCGTGACGGCAGTGCTGCTGCTGCCGACGCTAGTAGCTGCGTCGCCGCCAGTGTATAACTGCGGTGCCTCACTTCTTCTTCTGGCTGCTGCTTCTGCGATACTGAGTATTTTTCGGTCCGCATACGGGCCGTCTGCGAATAATTCTGCCGCCGGTACTGAGCATTTGCGTAGAGAAGAAAAAAAAGGAGAGACGCGAATGACTACTTACTGCCGAGCTCCTGTAACTAGTCGGATCCAGCTGCGCTCGAGGCGGCACGTTGCGGCGGCGGCGGCTCGCTGACGACGGTGCTGGTGGATCCGCCGCTGTTCTGGCGTTCCTTTGCTTTCTCCTCCTGTTGCTTCTTCATGTCCCGCTTCGTCTGGCGCCGTCTCATTTCCTTATTGCAGGGTCCGCAGATCGCGATGTAGAGGACCGCGGAGAGCAGGGCCTTTGCGTATGTCATGGTGGCTATAGGGATATATAGACGTGGGGGAGAAATGGGGCTCAAAAGTGTGTGTGAGTAAGAGTGAGAGAACGAGGCATTTATGCACCTCGGTAGCAAGAGTGAGTTTTGGGCGTGGTGGTAAGGGTGCTCATATAAAGAGTATGAGAACAGTATACATGGCCAAGAAGTGTGTACTGTAGACTTATACTGTAGGCATCTGGTGTTGAAACTCGAGCTGGAGCATGACCTACCCCTGAGAAAAGGGAGGGGCCGAGAATCACGTGTTGACCAGACGCGTTCAATGATACTCTTCTGAATGTATAAGACGATGATGCTGATGATGATGATGAATGAGATGCGACGATAAACACGATGGTCTCAGTATCCGATGACCCAGGATGGAGTCATTGTATTGTATTCGAAGAAGAATGGGCTGTAGCTGCAGTGTTATCCAGGAGGACTAGACTGTTGCTTCTCTCCTCTGATGGCACGATGGAAAGAGAGAGGGACAAGTCATCGAAAGGTCCGAGCAAGGGCAGGAGGGCCATTTTTATATATCCCGACTTGTCCCAGACGGGAAAAGTATAAAAAGGCCGCACTGTCGATCGTCATGGCGGCTCTCGCTAATTCGGCCTCCATTTGCCCATTTGCCTGCCGCTGTCGCGCTCGTGAGAGCGTTCTGGACCGTGAAAGGGGGGAGACAAAAGTATAAATCGCGATTCGCCAGCGGCCCATTCATCGTGAATGGATTATTCTCTCGATGGTATTTTTTTGGCGATGTAATCGTACGTACTTTTTTCTCCAAGACACTACGCGACTAATTACTACCTTCTTGTCCGCCGTAGCGCTCGAGCCATTCGATGGTAGGGAGGAGATGGATGGATCGGATCAACATCGCGACGTCCTCGGCCGTTGGTGTCTCTCCGGATCGTCTAAATCAACAGTGCAACTACCATCTCGATGAGATGGATACTCACCGTGCACATGTAAGGGTCCCCATTGAGTTGTCGCTGTGTGATGATGATGATAATCCATAGCATGATCGAATCAACTTACATGGCGATTGCGCCGACCTACTTGCTGTGCGTATCCATCACTCACCGTCCCCATGACGACGACGTTCCACGGTCTATAGGGGTCGGGTCAGGGGCAAACCTCGTGTCGGGCAGCTCCACGACGCGCGACCCGTATTGACGGTTATGCGTCCCTTTCCATTCTACCAACGCGATGAGAGAACACAATGTGCGTCGAGAGAGACTACCAGAGGTTCGCATTGATGGTGGCGGCCGGCATCCCTTCGATAATTCTGTGAGGGTCGACGGACGCACAGACGCGCCATAGAGCGCGATTGACGCCGGGGTCGAACGATTATCGACACGGTCCAGAGTAAATTTGTCCCGTCCTTGGCGATCTGAAGTGTTTCTCCGTCACTCACGCGTTCATTCACAAAACTACAACGACGCGCATTTCTGCTGCTTTAGGTCAGGGAATCCCCGCATTGCATCTTCTCTGACCGGCTTCTCCGGACGTTGAGAGAGACGACAGAACAAGCGATATGCAGTTGAAAAAGAAATGGGATGAATGCATCGAGAAACACGTAGGCTCACTGGAAACCCCTAGAAACAATCACATGGACGCAGGGTGACCGGGCTGCAACCAACGGATCAACCTGAGTAATGAAGGCAAAATGCAGATATTAACCCGGAGCTACGGAAGACGCGGGACGTGCAAAACTGGAACTGAACCAGGGCAGAGGCCCGGGCGGTTAAGCGGTGCTCACCAGCCACAGTTCTGACTAAACAACATATGCAGATCACGTGTTCAGGGTCTGTCCAGATTCCAGAATGTCTCCTTAGATGGATGTGGCTTGATCGAGTTTTGTCTCTACCGTTTCTCTCTCGAAACATTCTTCAATGATCGAGGAAGAAAACGAGATATGTAGTAACCCACGAGATGCCTATGTATATCATATATTTAGGTAATCAATTCGTGCGAATTGAGTTGATTTAATTCCATGGACTAACTCTTGTTGGTCTCTATTAAGGATCTTACCAGAATCACATTCACAACACCTCCAAGCCAAGCATCGCGGGATTCCTGCACAGAAACATGTGCGTCGATTCTACGGCATCTCCGATGTAGTATCCCGCCCACGTGGCCATCTGCAATGCTGCGTGGCCTGGGTTCTGAAACTTGAACTTGCTTTTCCTAAGAGAGAGCGAATGAGGAAATGTAAATCATGAAGACGTCGGTCTTCTCCACGAATCCACGTGAAGCTCCCGTCGGGTCGCTTCTTATTCGGTCTTCTACGTTTCCTCTATCTGGAGGATAATTACCCGTATGTTATAGGCACTAAGAATCGAAGATCAGGGTAAACACTCTTTTTAGGAAGCTATCTAGCGAGAGAAGAAACCTATCGTCCAGCAATGGTCTTGGTGAATAAGTACGAATACCTACTCACTCCCACATCTTTCGGTTCCGTGACAAGTCTCGCATCTGACAATACGGCTACTACGCGCAAATGATCGCCTTCCTGTAAAGCAACGTCTTCTCCTCAAATGATTCCTCCTCCGGTGCCAGCGAAACACGTCCTATGTAAGAGAACGTACAAAGACAACCCGTTTCAAGCTCATCCATGAAATTCCGATAGCGGGCAGTTCACCGTAATACGGTCCTGTAATAAGCGCCCTGCTCTTCACGCATTTCGAAGTGCTGGCAGAGCACGACAGCTTGGGGATGACGACTCTGAACGCTTCACTTTAGTAGGAGGAGATCCATACTCCTGCTTCTCCACCTCGGACGTGCCCCGCTCATATGCATCATCGTCCATTTCGTTATCGTCCTCTTCATAGGCTTCCTCCTCATAAGCGCCCTCGTCATAGGCATCCTCCGTCTCCTTGTCGTCCTGCTCACTGGCATACTCATCGTCAGATAGCACAGTGGCACCGGTAAGCGGTGAGCCGAGAGTTAGCATAGGCGCACCGTCCTCTCGAGGTCGGCGCCAACTTCTCACGATCTTGGCTGAGCTGTGGGACTGATCGATGGTAACGTCCACGTCTTTGAATCGACCGCTGACGGGCTCGGTGGCCAACATGGGCTCAGGGGTTTCGTCTCCGTAGACGGCAGGGGCCATGGATGGAAACTTGACTTTTCCATCCTGGACTGTAGAATGGTGATGTTCACCCATCATTTTGGCGCGCTTTGCCCGCGCGGCCGTGAAATCATCATCTTTACCCTCGTCCCAATCTTCACTTTCATCGGGATCGTAATAGTCCGCATCATCATTCTCCTTGAAGACTTCCCTCTCAACCTTTTTCTTGGCATCGTTTCGGCCATCATTGCCTTGCGAATGCTTGAGCTTGCGCTTCAAACTGCCGGTGAGAAAATTTTGCGAAGGAGTGGGACCTAAGCCAGCTGTTGAAACTACTTCATGATCGATTGGCAAAATGGGGCTTCTCTCATGCTCGATATCGAGAGGAGAAGTCTCCAACGCTGCATGGTCCTCGGTGCCTGCAGAAACCGAGCCAGATTCCCACTGGCCGAAAGTAGGGGTCGGACATAATGAGTGAGTCCCCTTCTTTCGCATCTTTTGCTCATCTAAAGCCTTGAGCCGGTAAAGAGTGGATGGGCCTATCTGTTTCTACAAGAGTTATATTAGCAACCGAGTTTGACTCCCTTGCTTTGATCTGGTGCTTGTGGATTCGATGGGTCAAAGAATAAGAGATAATCTTACCGGGGGAGTTGATGGGTAATCAGATGATTCTGCTGGCTCTTGAACAGGAGTCGTAATGGCATCGGGTCGACTCTGCTATTCCTCGACAAGGTATTGTTAGCAACTGGGCAATACTCCATTAAATAACTCGAGCTTGTTGAAGAAGCGATCATAGTTAGAAGGATCTAAAGATAGGAGAGAATCTTACGCGGCCCGGTGCTTCAAAATCATCGATTGAAGGGACAGGAGTCGGCTCAAATGGACGATTGATCGTTCCAAGCGTACCATCGGGGTTCAAAAACCCGCTATTCGGCTGCTGCTCATAGTACGGGGGTGCTTCTTGGACATAACGGGACGCTTCGCCGATAAGACGAGGTGCTTCGCGGATATAACGGGGTGCTTCGTTGATATCATGGGGTGCTTCGTAGATATCAAAAAGTCCTGTTGGACTGCTACCCCATTGATGCAAGCCAGGCCGAATAAGGTCGGTCATCTTGTTATTGCGAAAGAGTTTCATGGTCTCGGTATTCTGTATGCGCAGATCAACTCCAGGCGGCAAACCTAGGTGTCGGGTGTGGTCTATCTGTGCCAGGAACTCATCCGGTATGATTTGGTAAGTACCACCTGCAGTACCGATACCCCCCAGACATTCGTAAACCGGGGTAGGATCCAAGGTGACAACCTCGTTTCGTGGTGAAACGAGGCAATAACCATCTTGAATTCGAAACTCAATGGAGTGAAATAGCCGGTTTCCCATGGCCTGCTGGTCGTTGGCGAGTCCTACTGCACCATCATGGGCCTGCGGCTTTGCCGTGGCCTGAGGGCCATGAAAACTCTTGGTTCCATAGAATTTCTGAAGACTATGGATCGGTGACGGGAAACTGCGTTCGTCATGGAAGAGAACGAAATCGTCATTTGTTGCCGAAGAACACGGATCAACGCGCCAGTGAACGTGGTGAAGGCCGGCTTCGTCCAGCTTTACGGTGCCACAAGGACCCAGAATTGAGTAACCAGCCGGGATATAAAGGAAAGATAGACGAGGTTCGAAGATCCCGTAAGCATTGGGTGTCGCACTGCGGACGAATCCGATGTCTGGTCGGAGGAGGTTGGTGAGATTAGACTGGTCCGGCGGGCTATTGGATGGATCCGGATCCGTTCGAATGGGCTCCGAGCCAACCGGTTTACTCAGCGTAGGAGGCATCACGACGTAGACGAGGTCGGGACTCAATGGGTTGAGAATGTCGAGTTGGCAGGAAAGTCTCTCGTGTGTTGATTGCTAGATAGCTGAGTTGTGTTTGGAAGGGTGATAGGCTGGAGTTGATGTGGGAGGAAAAGAAGAGATACTCGAAGTATGTGTGTTTAAAAAATACCGTATATATATGTGGCAAGTTTAGTTGCGGTATGGCAACTCTGTCGCCAATACGGCGACAGCCATGCAATGGTTCCCAAGCTGCTGACCAATCGTCGTGGTGCTAACGGTGTGCCGGCGATCATAGTCATCAGGCGAGGAAGTACCCATGGTAGCAGAACGGCGACCAGGTTGATGAGAGCGGGGAACTTTTGACGGCGAGTTAACAATCAGCAACTCGCCAAAAGTTTGACCCTGTTCAGGAGACGCGTTGGCCAGGTGTCAAGGCTCATGCGCGAGTATAACGTGTTCCAAGGGTCAAGCAGTGGTGATCGAGCCGTGATCGGGCTTATGTGCCTTCTCCTCCCTCTTTTCTCGCCATGTTCGATATACGTGCGGACTGTAGCTCCTTTTGTCTTCAAAGCAGAGTTGAATAGACGAAAAGCTCACGAACTAAACTGCGAGGCTAATTGAATGGAACTGGACAGAGAAGAGCCGTCGTCGGAGTCTCCAGTTGCCTTCGCAAGCCTCGTTGTCTCTAAACCGTGTTAGTTACTGACGCTCAAGCGGATGTCATTGTAGGCAGAATGGCGATAGAGAATGCAACTATCCGGAACTCACAAGAGATCATGTTCGACTGTCGTGGCTCTACCCTTTAACCTGGCGGGATAAGGCGTCCCAACATGGTAATTGGGATGCGATAAAGAGGCTCAGGTCATCGGCCATTACATCTCCTTGGTGCGGTTAAGTAATATATATAGCTTCAAGGCCAACTCTTCTACCATAGGGTATGTAACTCAGACCCTTTTCACCCAAAGATTGAGCTCAGAGACCGCGGCGCCTCCTAATGCGCCTGCCAACATGTTAGCGCACTGCTTAGCAGGAAAGGGGTTGACTAAAGTATGTGTGTTACCATGAGTTGGATTGTTATTTATCTCTGACCCGTAACTCACAACACCAATAGTATGAGGGTAAGCATGCTGTCCATCATTGGGCCATTTCCATGCCACGGAAATGGTAGCCTCTGTATTTGATGGGAACAACACTTAGACACCCGAACCCGCTGGGCGTGGCGTGAGGTTGATTACGGTGTCTGGCATTCCACAAACAGGCAGAAATGACAGAGGCGACAATCGGATCCCGTTCATCGTTTCTTGTAGAAATTCGATCAAAGGTGTAGTGGCGTTTGTCAATTCGCGTTATGAGCCAGCAGCACATGCGAAGCCGCGAATGTGAATGCGCACAACGAGGGTCATGTCGTCCATGTTATAATGGTTGGGCGATGTCCGTCAGGCTCTTCTTCCAGTCAAGTCGGTAAGGCGCTGTCAATATGTAGGCCGAGCGATTCATGAAGCAAGAAGCACGATGTTGTAGGAAAGATGATGAAAGTCGTTCATGGGCACGGTTCACAACACTGGACTCGACTTGTATTCCGTAAAGTACCGGGTACCTACGTAAATAAACACGAGTCACGCCACACACGACACCTTACTGTGGCTGGATCATGTGGCGGACGCTCTCGTGGAAGGCAGGTGCAACGAGGTACGAAGGTACATCGGTTACGTACCCCTACAAGCCGACCAGGTCGGTTTCCAGGCAACCCAGGCAAGTATCTAATCCGTAATATCCAGCAAGAAACAACCGGCTCACATTAATAGTGCATCACATCCCGAATCTCTCCTCAAAGTCCATACTACCTAATAATTTGCGTAATTCAAAGAAGAAAGGAAAACCGAAAGAGTGGCCAAACCAGATATCTACGCCCCGTCCCCACAATGGCGCCGCGCATCGAAGCCAAGGAGATCGATACATACTGGAACATCTTCACAACACGGACCAACGGCGGCAAGTTCCTGACCGGCGAGCAAGCCGCGCCACTCCTCAAGAACAGCGGTCTCCGGGATGATCAGCTCGAGCGCGTGTGGGATGTGGCCGACGTCGATAATGACGGCAATCTGGATTTCGAGGAGTTCTGCGTGGCCATGCGCATCATCTTCGATGTCGTGAACGGGGTGCGCTCTTCCGATTACTCCCGTCTGCCCTTTCTCGTCATATAAGAGGGAAATGTCCCAAACGCACCTGAATTCTAACGGTCTGAAATCTCTAGGAATACGCCGATGTTCCCAAGACTCTACCGGATTGGCTGGTTCCCGAATCCAAA
Organism: Xylariaceae sp. X3-2; assembly: GCA_028637685.1. Taxonomy (NCBI): domain Eukaryota; kingdom Fungi; phylum Ascomycota; class Sordariomycetes; order Xylariales; family Xylariaceae; species Xylariaceae sp. X3-2. The sequence continues at coordinate 55,591 of JAJFDI010000080.1, forward strand.
CAACATCTTGTACAAGCCAGCCGGGCGCTTACGGGCAAGCAAGTCCAGTTCGAGCGGGTGGAAGACGAGGACGACACGCCGGGTCTGAAGGACGGATTCGATTGGTACATGAGTCCAACAGACAAGGCGAAGTACGAGTCAATATATCAGGAGAACAGAGACATGCGTGGTGAAATAGCGTGTATGTATAATTACGAGCCCCTATTTCTCTATCTAGGGGATCCGGCCGCCCCACTATCATACTATCTACCGGATCACTGACATCGCAACGCAGTCAGCACGCTGAATGAGTTATACGAGTCCCTCGACGTCCCTGACACCGATATCAGATCGGCCTGGAACCTGATCAACCCCTCCGCGGCCTCGACCATCAACAAAGATGCCTGTCTCGCCTTCTTGCACATCCTCAACAACCGCCACGAAGGCTTCCGGATCCCGCGGACGGTGCCCGCCTCCCTGCGCGCATCCTTCGAGCGCAACCAGATCGACTACCAGATCGATAGCGAGCGCAACTCCGCCGCGGCGTCGCGCTGGGCCGCCAAGGCCGACGACACGACGTCGACAGGCCGCAAGGCCAAGTTTGGCGACCAGTACTTGACGCGCTTGGGACGCAGCAGCTTTAAGACGGCGGGCACCGACTTCAGCACGGCCAAGTCCGACGCCGAGTGGGAGGAAGTGCGGCTGAAGAAGCAGCTGGCGGAGCTCGAGGCCAAGATCGAGAAGGTCGAGGCCGACGTCGCCCGTCGGAGCGGCAACAGCAGCGGCAAACGCGACACCAAGCCCGCCCTCGTCAAGCGCGAGCTCGAGCAGCTTCTGGACTACAAGCGCAAGGAATTGCGCGATCTCGAAGAGGGCGGCGGCAAGGCGAAGGTCGGCGGCAATCTGCGCGGCGTCGCGGATGATTTACAGACGATTAAGGAGCAGGTTGATGGACTCGAGGCACATCTCGCTTCGCGCATGCAGGCTCTCGAGGATTTGAGGAGACAGATCGAGGATGAGAGGGCCGGAAGATAAATGAAAGAATCGAAGAACGAAAGAAAGAGACTACGTCAGATGAGGATAGAGAGCAGTGTCTAGCTATACGGCGAAAGACGGCGTTCAGTTGGACGGACTGAGTGCGCCCTTACGGAAGTGGTTTAATGAATTGAACATAAACGTCCCCTGAGATGGGTCGGGTAGGACTCGTTAATACAAGTACTTTTACTTTTTCTCTTCTTCAAGTTCGGTAGTTCAGCTCAAGTTCACGACTCATGTTCACCCTATGGGTTCGTTCTATCTTATCGAAAGACTTGATAATCTCACAGGCGCAACTTAAAAAAAAAAGAAAACCAGATCTGAAATCAAGCGCAGTTGAGTAGAGTTCATTATCGGTATTATTTAGGGAGTGAGTTAAGTTCACCCTCGGGGGTATCTCGCGTATCAAGTAGCAGCTCGTCGCCATCTATTTCTCCTTTTTTTTTTCCTGTTCCATCGTCTCAATTCCTCGTCGCACTGAAAAGCAAAGCAGCAAAAGCTCAATAACACGGCACCCCGGAAATCTGAATTCCCCCAGTCTCTTACTTCACATTAACCGAGACCTGCATATTAATAATCGTGAGTGCAGGGGAACCCAGATCCAGAGTTTCGGGAATCGGTATCGTTGGTTGTGCATACGCATGCTGCGGGCTCGGTGTTGCTGATCAGTTGACTCGGATCCTGTAATCCTCACCTCGACCTTAGAAGGAGGAGCCGTCAACCCAGCCAGGCAGTCTCTGGGTACCGAGAGTCTTGCCCTTGATGAGGTAGACCATGAGACTGAAGGCTTTGATGGATCCAAGTCGTCCGGCTCCACGAGAGCGACCGGTAGAAACCATGAGTACGTCGATGGGGATGCTCTTGACTGGGCTTTGGGCTTTGCCCCGGAGTACAGCATCGATGTTCTTCGCGACACCAGCAGCGTGCTTATCAGCGTGAACGAAACTGCAGCGTGGGTTCGGGACGACGTCGCCTGCAGCCCAAACGTTCTCGGCACCCTTCACATTGTGGAACTCGTCAACGTTGACGAATTTCTTCTCCGTAAGGAGCTCCTCAGGAAGGAAGTCGGTGTTGGGCGTCATGCCCATGGTGGGCAGATACAGGTCGGTGGTGATCTTCTCGCCGTTTTCGAGCTCCACCTCGTATTTTCCGTCATCCAGGACATTGCAGCCTGCGACGCGCGCGGATGTGCGGACGACAACACCGAGCTTCTTCAGTTCAGCCAATGTGTTGCTGGCGATGCTGTCTCCACCCAAAATCTGTTCGTCCGCGGACAGAAGCACAACCTCCTTCTTGGCGGACGGGTCTTTCGGGTTGCCGTACTCAAAGGCCAGCTCCGCGGCAGTTTCGACTCCTGTGGGACCGGCACCGGCCACAACAATGTGCTGGGCAGCTCTGACTCTCTCCTGGGTGTCGTTGATGAGAGTAGAGATCTCCTCGTGAGTGCCGTTGTTCTTCCATGGTACAGCGGCAATAGAGTTGTCGAGGTTGCGTGTGCCCGTGGCCACAACGAGGTAATCATAGCTCACATCCCGCTCCTCGTTCTCGGCGTTCACGAACACTTTGACGGTCTTGTTGGCGGTATCGACCTCCTCAGCTGAACCAACGATGAATTCAAAGACCTCCTCTGGATACTTGGCAAAACCTGGTGCGATGGGGCGGATGTACTGCTCCTCTTTCAAGACACCAGGGACGATGGCACGGACGGCCGCAAGGTTCCAGTAGAAGTGGCTGTTCTGTATGAGTGTCAGCGCGTATGCTCAAGCCTCCAATCATCTCTGAGGGGAACGATGGAATGTTGAAGATGTCGAGGGAAGACGTAGAAGTGGAGACGGCAAAATAAAGCAATTGGAGGCCCGTGGTCAAGTTGTCCGTCGTCCAATTCGATCGTGACGTCGAAATACACCAGGAACACAGCTTGTTTACAGCCCCCCCAGTTGGTGATGCATAGTCATACTAAGCTTGATCTTGACCATTGAGCTAAGCTCACATACCTTGGAGATGAGGATAACTTTGAGGTCCTTGACCTGAGGCAGTGTGTACTTGAGCAGACGATGGGCGATCTGCACACCCGCGTAGGCACCACCAAGGATCACGACTGTCTGCGCCATTGTGTGTTGATGTTGAGCTGCGAGACACGGACTGAGATGCGAATGCGACGAGAATGTGTTAGTCAACGCGGAGACTCAGAAGCTGTCTGGCGCGTGATAGGTGGTATCAGTGATGGTAATGTAGCGTACCGACGAATACCCAGCTCGCGGTGGCGTTGCTGTTTTTTTTTTTTTTCCGTTTGTGGTCTCGAAGGAGGAAAAAGATAGACGAATGGAGCAGAAGAGAAGAAGAGGAGGAGTGAAAATTAACATAGGATGAAGGCAGGCAAGGCAGGCAATAATAAAGAAAAAAAGAAACGGAAGGGGTCACCGGGTACAAGAAGGTACCAGCTTCAATTTCAGAGCTTTTTGATGGTGTGAAAATAGTCCGGTGGCGGCTGTCGGACTCACACAACTCCCTGCGCGGTGTTTGCGGTGCATCGTACAGCGACCTCCGCTCTACAATCAGCTTGCTGTTTATTAACATTGCGGTTTTACTAATGCCTTACAAATCGGGCTTTTTACCGTTCATTCTTTTCATTTCTTGCCATATTTGTTGATTAGTCGTGTACGGGCAGTACCTCGACGATACGTCTGTCCACGCCCTACCACACGGAGATACCGCTCGTCAGGGCGTCTACGTATCTCGAAAAGGTACCAAAGTCCCGCGCACGGGGTAGATTTATTAAAACGAAAGTATTTTCATGTACATCGCCTTATGTAATTTAGGTATCGCTAACGGACATTGCGCCAGGGCTGACGTGGATGCGCTCCCGGACGTACGACGTACAGTGCAAGACGGTCCAGCCCATGTACTATGCAGTATTGAAACGGAGCGCCATCGTCCATGAAGCGAAGCTCCAGGAATTCCCATGTGGTATTCGGACAAGGATGGGCATGCTAGGGCAACTAGGCCTGCCATGGGACGCAAGATCCTGGTTGCGATTTTCCGGGCTTTGGAATCCGTTGTGTGAATCATGGCAGCGAAAAAAAAAAATGATGAAAAAGACTGAAGGATTCTCTACTTGTAATTAATACCTGATGGAGAATAGGGAGATACCATGCTGGTGAACAGAGGTACTTGGTGTTGCCATGCAGATTGTATGGAGACACTCCGTAAATTGCGGCGTTTAACTGCGTACCTGAGATGTTTTGTTTTGTTTCGTTTCTACACTAATCCGTAGCCCTTAAACAATCACGTCAACTAGGCAGTAGCTCGGACTACGAATCACTGACTACTCGTACATGACCTACGGAATATCTACCGTCGGCGCCTATCTCTATCTCGCTGAGGTCCCGAGGGAATCGGGATCGTTAGTGACGTTAGCGACTTTTCTTACTAGGTAGTACATAAAGCTGAATCTTACTGTATCGAGTTATCAATCTCCTTGTTAATCCGTAGTCTCGACTCTCCAGAAGAAGTAGGTATGACATCCCTAGATAGGAAGTAGATATTCCAACTCACAGATTCATCTCGAGCAACATCATGCGAATACGATGCTGTTTCAACTCGACAAAACCTTCTCTCCTATTCGGTCCCGAATCAACTTGCTAAAGTCATCCGTGAATCCTCCCCTTCTCTCTCTTTCTCTCTCCCTCTATCTCCTTCTCTCTGCTGCCTCCGAAACATACGGCGAGATGCCAAGCCGCGAGATTCGGCCCCTAGTGAAACGTACACAGTCAATATTGACCGGCAAGGCTCATCAATGCGACACTTACTCGTAGTAACTACCGATATGTACTCTAAGCTCTAGGCCATGCAACTCATGTAAGTCGCTTGCTGGTGCTTCTGTTTGATACCCCTGCCTCCCCCACCGGAGCTGTACTCGTATGCAGTTTGAATTGCAATTCGCACAAACCAGAGGCTGAGGAATAGGGGCATGGACAATGTTGTGGATGAGAACAATTTGAACACCAGCACAGGAGATATCCCACAAAACGCAATCACCTTTCTCAATTGGCTTCGTAGCCAACAAGACGAGAGACAACCTGAGGTTGACATTGCGGATTACCGTAGGCACGGAATCCTGTAGCGTACCGTACTTTTAGCCAGGCAAGGGGGAGGCCCCACAAGGCTCACGACGTCAAGCCCGAACGGGTTAGTGTGGCAAGAACCCAATACAGTGGGTATTCGACACTTGTACCGTGTAGTTGGCGGCCAGGTGGCTAGGTACGAGTAGAGTTGACCAGAAGTGGTTCCTACTTCTGCATCATACGGATTCCGATGAATACCTGGTGTTCCCAACATCAAGCACATTCTAACCATCCGTTGAATAATCCCTATCGACACATATAGACTCATGGATTACAGACTTCTTCTGAACGAAATACCCTGATGGTTGGTCAAGCCGCTGACTGGATTGAGAAACAGTTGAAAAACATGTCGTGATATCCCTTCCTTGGTGGCGTCCGACAGGCCGAAACAGCCCGTCGTGAGACTCTCCCGAGGCCCCCACCACTTAATCCAACCGCGGATTAGCGCAGAGGCTATGCTCGATGTAGCAAGCCATGATCCACCGGACTTTTAGGCTTTGCCAATCAGTGTCAATTGGCGGGTGGCTAAGCTGGATAGGGCATGGCGGATGGATCTGACCCTGGCGCGGTACCTGAAAAGCAGCAAGGGCGATGGATGGCATGAGGACCACGGAACATCTTCCTACTTCCTAGGCCGGTTGGAGATGGGATCTCTCAACCCTTCAGAAATGATTGTCTCATATCTGGCACGCATGTCTGCGTCGCCACATCTCGTGATCACGCCTTAGTAGGTAGTACGAGGTCCATCGATGCGGTGTCGAGAAATGGTCTCCTGAGCTGCAGCACAAAGTGTCGCTCGTCTTGGTTTGTCTTCATGAAGATCCTCCTCTAGTCATGAGCTCAAATGCACAAACTCCCAAACCGCGCAAAGATGTCTAGTCTGCTACCTACTTCGTACTTACTATTATTACTCCATTCTTGAGTACCAAGCAGATAAGATGATCCGTGTGATTGCCGGATGGCTGGTCTTTGCAGGAGTCCATTTATTGACGACGATTCGGCAGAGTCGGCCAATTTTGATATCGAACTCCTCGTCCAATGATTCTTCGTCATCGTCCGAATTCCATGGATTCACAAACCGGATCGATGCACAAAATCGAGCCGTTTCCACTCTTTCAGTCACGACTCCAGCACGTCTAGCTGTCGAGAATTGACCAGGTGTTTCTTGCCGTGATCAGAGATGGGGTGATTGGAAGCTCATATACGAACGAGATTCCTGACGTGTAGAGATTTCCATGGTTGAGGGAAGATTTTAGTAGGCAGAAACTTGCTCGTATGTCTCGCGCTCTCTTTCTCGCTCGGATGAAGTTCCGTGAAAGGAGTCCTGGTGACGGTGCTTGACGATCTGTCGCAAAAAGCACTCCCGTTGTTGCTGCCGTGGTTCCGCCGCCAATAATGAACCTTTTCCCGTTCAACCCCCCATCGAATAGGAGATAACTCACCAAGCACTGAAAATCAGTCATTGTCGATGGGAGTCGATGAGAATGTGACCGGCCTACTAGTGCATTCCAATATGATGTTACAACTGGGACTCATTGCCTGTCAACAATACGGTCCCTCGCCGCTTACTTCTATAGGACCCCCTGACATGTTACCACCACCCGGTGAATAGGGTTCCCTTATTCAGCATCACGCCTTCCTTCTCCCTCATCTGAAGTCGTACGGGCAGTAATCCGTCAGGCACGATGTGATAGTAAGCCCCGATCACGATTCACAACCCGGCAAGCTACGGCCTACGATGCGATAGGTTCGATGCTGCTTATCTAGATAATACCGGCTAGATACATGGGGTAACCGTCCGCACCAACTGATTGGACCGAGCAGGGCCCGCTGCCTGCCCGAAGTGGAATGGACGTTGGTGCGCATGACGATGTTCAACCCCGCCAAACGCCAAACGCCAAACCAGACCACAACGCCCCAAGTCCATTCAACAACCGTGAGATCCACTCATTCTCATCATCGCAAGCTCGTTTTCCTCCCCCAACCCCACCATCTTTCCCATCAGTCTAAACCACCAACACCGTCATCCCTACGACGATCCCCTTTTTTGTGTCTACACTCACAACTCATATATCCCCAAAAATTGACAGTCACAATGGTCAGACAACTCACCGACAAGGAGAAGGCCGCTTTCGCCGCCAGCCCCGCCTTCGAGACCGCCGCCGAGCGCGAGTCGAAGCAGCTCTTGAAGAAGCCCGACAACGAGGAGCTCCTCGAGCTATACGGTTCGTGATTGACCTTCTCATTCTTTTCCTCTTTTCCCCCATCTCGGCCATAAAAAACCTCCTTTCGAAAACTCACAGTCTCCGCTTGTTGTGTGCGTGTGCACGGGTTCATATATCACTAACATGGGGCTTCTTCTGTTTTTCCCGCGTCGTAGGTCTCTACAAGGTCGGTTGCGATGAGGACATCACCGAATACCAGAAGGGCGGCAGCAAGGCGCCTGGCATGTTCGACATGAAGGTGTGTTTTTCCCCTTCCCCCTTCTCCCACCCACTCTAGCTACGATTCACGCGTATATCGCGCCCACCACCACTTTCGCCAAACTGGTCCCCATATCCTCTATACTCCCAACAACAAAAAAGCGCAACATTCTCCAAAAACTAACGATTCTCCTTTTCACCACAAACAGGGCAAGGCCAAGCTCCGTGCCTGGGAGGGCGTCGTCGACAGGGGCCTCACCCCCGAGCAGGCTCGGGAGCGCTACGTCGCCCTCGTCGAGGAGCTCAAGACCAAGTACGGCTTCGACGCCGCCAAGGAGCCCGAGGTTGTCGGCAGCAGCTAGTTATTGCTGCTTCTACTCACCATCAGCGGTGTTTTTGTTCTCCTCGTCGTCGTCTTGCTCGCCACGGGGGACCCACCCCGGCTCAATCGTACGACAAGGCTTTTCGAAACGAAGAGACGCGGAGGTGCTTCACTACATACCTAGCTAGCTTAAGGAGAGAGCCTAGCTAGCCTTGTTCTTACATTAAACATACCTTTCTTGTCCTTCCTTATAAAAAATGGATCATAGATCTGTGCCGAGAAACCGAGATTAGGCATCGCCTTAAATACGGGCGGCAGAGACACAATGGCATGGACACAACGAGGAAGATAGATCATCATCCACGAAAGAGCAGCATTGATTTAGCTATGCGTTTATATTGCAGCTCATTATATTAAGCCCATGCCTGACCTTTGCTTCGCTAGACCATTCCCGTGACTGAGAGCGCACTCATAGCTCTTTTTTGCAAGCGAATGAAGCGAATCAGCCCCGCTGGGACTGAATTTTCTCCCACGGAACCGAGGGTTTTACAGATCCTAACCTGGCCATACCCGTCCCATCCAGTCCGGCTCCGTATGAACTGCTGTCGCGACCCACGGAACTTCCGAGTCTCCGTACTTTTGTAACGGAAGATCATAAGGGATCCTCAACCCAACTACGGGCGAATTTCCATCTTGGGGATCGTCCTCCTTTGCAGGTTCATCCTTCAGGAATGTTCCTACCATCATTGACTTGGCATCTCCTGTTAAAAGCTCTGGCCAAACCAGAACTCCTATTTCCCAGGATGCGATGCGCACCTCGCCGGCTTTGTTTGTCGCCTCACCCCATGCTTGCTTGGAAATATTGGCCGATGTGAGCAAGGCCCAATCTATCGACTTCTCGCCATATCGGATATAGGTTTTGATATGTGGTGCTGCTCGCTTGCGGCCTGCGGTCTTAGGATGTGACGCGTACTCACCAACGGTAGATGTGGAGGTCGAAACACCATCGGCGCTATCGTTGGCCCAATGGTGTAATAGGGGGCGCAGATACTGAAGTTGTTTCACCTGCGTTGCTGATTGGATCTTGGTATGAATTGAACCGCCTGATGCGTAACCATCCAGTGACCGACGAATCTCATCCGGCGTTGGAAATATGACCTTGAAGCCGGGCCTGGAGACTTCAAGTTCAGAGGATGAAGGCAAGTTTGTGGGCGAAGGTTTCGACTTTGATAGGGAATTGAAAAGGGTATGCTGAAGCCACGTATCTTTGGCCCCAAGTGTTGCAATTGAGGATATTTGCACGACCACATCTGACTTCCCAGCCTGCACAGGAGTGTTATTTAGGGTCTCCCTGAGTCCTTGCCATCCCCAGAGTGTCTTCTCCGGTTCTTGTTCAACGTCATGTTTTCCTGGAACGCTGGCAACGAGGGCACCGCGGACTGCAGAGAAGTCGTACTTTGCGAGCTCCTTAACCAATGGGTCGCATACTTTTCGTGTCGTGTTATATGCGCCCAAATAATTCAACAGGTCAAACTTGAACCGTGAGCTACTGCCAACAGGTCCAGGTGTCTCAGGACTTCTCAAGGGAAGCTGTAGCTTTGGGAGCAGCGGGGATTTCCAGACACCATTTGTCATATTTGTCCAATCCTTTGCAATCATATTCGCTGTGTGAATGATGACCTGCGCCGTGTCATCGTGTCTGAAAAGAATGAGCATCTTGGAGTGATGGGTGCCGAACATCTCAGGCATATACGCTGTATGAAGAGTCACATTCTTATAGGGTCTTGCTTGTTGCTAGTGGCATCATTAGAAAACCTGGATGAGATGCTTCTCTCAAAATCTCGACTGAAGATTCACTGATACGACACTCAAAATATATGAGGGCTGGGTATGTATGTGATATTCTGTGCTGGAGTTATGCTGTGAATTCCGCCAAAGAATGAAGTGGTCCCGCGGTTTTATCGTCATGCATCAAACAGAATGAAGAAACAAGTCAAGAATAAAGCCCAACTTCAATACTCACCTGCAGAAAGGTTTTATTTGCATCTTCATTCTTCCAGAATCCATGGACGACATGGACATTGGTGAGGGCCCGTGTGTCCGCGTCCAGATGCTTCATCAAGAAGTCAATGTCATGTAAGTAATTGAACTCCCAGAGCTCGGAGATAAGGGGATCTCCGATTAGATCGCTCAACGATACGGCGCCAATATTGTAGTCTTTAGAGAGATCTTTGATTGACGTGAGCTGGAATGGTGATGCGATTCGTGCTCTGCTTCTCGCCATTTTCTCCCTAGGGGGACTGATGGGAATGGAAAGAGACTGAGGTGCTGCGCGACTAGCGATGTCAACACCTCGTTCATTGTCATTGTCCTCGCCATCATCATGGTTCCCAACGCGTCGACGTTTCATCGGTGGTTCAGTCATGTTGCCACGGACCAGCGATATGAGGGACGATGTCGCAAATGTTGGTCTTGGGACCAGTTGTGATGGCAGTTTGATTCTCATAATCCGTACTATTTTTTTGGGTAGGTGAATGGACGGAATGCGCTTACTCCGTGAGGACCTAAGGTTAGTACCTAGTTGACTCGTTCCTTCCTGACTTTACCTGGAATAATCCATCTGAAGAAGGTGCAAGCCAGAATGTGATTCACGATAAGTGCCTAATGTGGAATATGACTGCCGTGCCTCAGGTGCGCATTGCCTGATGATGGTCGTAACTTCCATCTTGACACGATCCATGATGGATGAGCCGCCAGTCTGACGAGTCGATTAATGGCGCCTCCGGACACTGACTAACTTATATAGGCTAGCCGGTGTATCACCCGGCGGTCTAGGTCCACTAAATGCGCTGAAACCACTCGCCCATGGCCTGCCATCTGGACTGATTAGTGTAACTACCGGTCGAAATGCTACGGAATACGGACTAGAATCTGCCTCAATTAATTGCGGCGTTGCTCTCACTGGCAATTACTTACTAATCGCTCGCTGCTAGGCGGCCCTACCTTATCTCAGTCCAGGCAACTATTCTTAGCTCGCCCGCCTGTGTTGCTGTCCTCGCCCCAACATCCCGGAGGGCTAAACTCTCTTCCCGATTTTCCCTTTTCTGTGGCCTAAAACACGAGATGAGAACAATCATCTACGGCACAATCACGTTTCTTTCACCATTTTTGCACCGGTGACGCTCTGGTTGTTTGCCTTTATGTCTCTGGATTGTTCCGTCTGCCGTTATGTTCTTTGCTCTCCCGTACTAACCTGGCCTTTAATCTCGACGCAACAACACCCGCTTTCGCGACGTCTATTCGACCCCTAATTCCTCCAATAACCCGACCGACATCGCTGCCTACGTCGTTGTTCAACGCTCGTTCGAGAATACGCCGTGTGTGAGCGTGCAATCGCCACTCGTTTGTCGCTGTCGCGCCCGTCGGTGGTGTCACCTTATGTTATAGAAAAAGACTGGCTCGTGTCGTGATCCGTGCATTCATAACAACATCACACCGTCATCATTCCGCTCATTAGCCTGCAGCCATGAGGCTCTCATCTCTGGTGCTGTTCTTCGGTGCCGTGACAACGGGTTTAGCCCAAGCCATCGGCGCCGAGAAGATCACAGATGAAACCGATACGTCTGACGACACCACTTTCAACGACCAGAGAGTCCCTCCTCTTCTGGCGATTAATGCTGACACCTTTGACACGGAGGTTCATGCGTCCAAGTTCTTGGTAGTCAAGTACTTCAAGTAGGCGCTCCTGTCTTTTCACCTCATTGTGTACTACAGCCAAACAGTCGTCTGACGTGACAACCACCAGTCCCTATTGTCCTCACTGTAAAGTGTTTGCCCCGATTTACCAGACCCTGTACGAGTTCTATTACACGTCGACGGTACCAGACCCCAACTCGCCCTCATCGACCATTCCTTTCGAACAGGCATATGATATTCGATTCGCCACAGTCGACTGCTTGGCAAATGGAGACATGTGCAATGAGCACGAGGTTTCTGCCTACCCTCGTACCTACCTGTACAAAGATGGCGAGCATGTGGGTAGCGTGGGTGGCGCTAAGTCGATGAAAGTAGTTGCCAACATGATTGAGGCCGCTCTTGAAGAAGACAAGCCTGGAACGCGACCCGCAGAACTCGAATTACCAGAGCCCGGAGCAAAAGGTTCACCGGGTAGAGTATTATTATCCGAGAGCGACAAGACAGCATCGGACAAGAAACCGGTCAAGCCCAGCGCGACCCCCAACAAGGATGGAATTTCCATGCCACTCGACGCCGAAAGTTTCCAGAACCTTGTGACCATGACACAGGAGCCGTGGTTTGTCAAGTTTTACGCCCCCTGGTGCCACCACTGTCAGGCTATGGCTCCCAATTGGGAACAGATGGCCAAGGAAATGAAGGGCCGACTCAACGTAGGAGAGGTAAATTGCGACGTTGAAACCAGACTTTGCAAAGATGTCCATCTTAAGGGGTACCCGACCATCCTGTTCTTCAAGGGTGGCGAACGCGTCGAGTACGATGGTCTACGAGGATTTGGTGACCTCCTTCACTATGCTGAGAAGGCTCTGGATGTGTGCGAGGGAATTAAAGATGTTAACGCGACATCGTTCGCAGAACTTGAGCAGACGGAACCTGTCATTTTCGTCTACTTCTACGATCATGCCACGGTTAGCGAGGATTTCCGGGCTCTCGACCGTCTGCCTCTCAGCTTAATCGGACGTGCCAAACTCGTCAAAACAAATGACCCGCAGATGTACGAACGGTTCAAGATCACCACCTGGCCAAGATTGCTTGTGTCGCGCGAGGGACGGCCTACTTACTACACTCCTTTAACACCACGGGAGATGCGCGAGACTCACCTTGTCTTGTCATGGATGAAGTCCGTTTGGTTGCCTATTGTACCAGAGCTCACGGCCTCGAACGCCCGTGAGATTATGGATGGAAAGATTGTAGTGCTCGGTATACTTAACCGTGACGACAAGGAGTCATTCAATGGAGCGATACACGAGATGAAGGAGGCTGCGAACGACTGGATGGATAAGCAGATCCAAGCGTTCCAACTCGAAAGACAAAATCTCCGTGATGCTAAGCAGCTGCGTTTAGAAGAAGCTGAAGATCGAAGTGACCAGCGGGGTGTGAGGGCCGCCAAAAACATTCGCATTAACATGGACTGGTCCGATCGCAAAGAAGCTACCTTTGCCTGGGTTGACGGTGTCTTCTGGCAGAGATGGATTCGAACTACCTACGGAATTGACACCAAGGAAGGTGATCGGGTCATTATTAATGATGAGGACGTACGTATTGCCAGTGTTTAGAGACTGAGATCATCTACTAACCCGAAGTGCAGAACCGGAGATATTGGGACCAGACCATCAATGGCTACAACATTGTTCCTTCGCGTGTCTCCATTCTCGAGACTTTGTCTAAAGTCACTTCTAACCCACCCATGATTAAGCCCAAACTCACCATCTCGAGCTTCGAGAAGATATTCTTCGACATAAAGATGACCTTCGTCGAACATCCTTATCTCTCCTTTGGCTGCCTTGCTGGTATCGGCTTCGGTGTTATCTCGTGGTACAGAGGCCGACAGCGAAGAAGTCGTTCACCTTTCAGATTGGACGATGGTCTTCCGGTTAGAGAAATGAAAGACGGTCTCCTCGGTAACACCGCCAATGGTAAGAACGACTGAACGCACAAGTCATATGAAGGGTAGGAGATAAGGGTTTTCAAAATGGATGGCGCTGTGGGGATTAAGACTCCCGGTACAAGATGGTAACGGGGAGTCGGTAAATCACATCACGCTTTGTCACATGATGCCGTCACGTCACGCATTCCTCTGGGTGGAATTGATGATTATCTGATGAAACTTATCCGGGAACTGGTTATGGACCGGGTTTACGACGGCGCTGAATCTGCGAGGATATGGAAACATTGGTAGCATCGATGAACTGAGCAGAGCCAGGTCAGGTTACGGGGAGGTTTCAAACAGATCTGGACGGGGCAGACAAGAGATTTTGCCCACCATCAATCAATCAGCTCTGTCTCGATGTACAAGATTGCGGTCTAGCAAATGCGGCACCCGAGTCTCATAATAGTAATTTACTTCTCCTGTGACCCTTGGCATGTATTCTTACACACATCACGAAATGATAGCCAGTGAGCAATCTACGCTGAATGAAGCACATGGAGTATACATTTATGAAACGAACACGTTAATGGTGATGGTGATGAGAACGGTTAAAGACAGATCAGAATGATAGAAATCTTGATTCATGATATTGTATTGTGGCTCAACGTAATCTACGAAAGGTAACTTGTTGACCTCTCTAGAAGCTCAAACAAAGGAACGTATCTACCTTTTTCTTTTCTTGTCTAATAATAACATACCACCAGACATATTCATTTACAAGAGCTTATGTGTAGAGAACATCAGTAAGAGCGTTCAAGCTCAGACCCTTCTTGGCAAGATCCTGAACATCGATCAAGAACTCAAGAGGCATCTCCACGAGGGTACCACGGACGCGAGAAAGCCACTCCTTGACCTCCGACACGCCGCCCTCGAACTCCTCGGGCACGACGTGGCCGTAGGCGACGCGGCCCTGTTTGTCGTCGTCGCTGATCTCCACACCGGGGATGATGAAGTGCTTGCTGAAGAACTCGTCGTAGTCCTCCCAGGTGCGCACCTTGTCGTTGGGCACGTTGTGGAACACCTTGCTGAAGACCTCGGTGTTGGTGCGCGCCGTCTCGGTCCACTGGCGCCAGAAGTCGTCGGACATGGGGTCCTCGATGGCGCGGTCAGCGGGCGAACCCCAGTCGTAGTCCTGAGGGTCCGCGTTGACAGGCGTCCAGTTCTGGGTGGGCTTGTCCCAAGGCTGATCGGGGAGCCAGCCGAGGTGCTTGCGCCAGAGCTGGCGACGCAAGGAGGTGGCGAACTTGGAGGCCCTGTAGTTGCGGCCGTCCATGGTACTCTCAATAAAGTCCTGGCCCTCGATGACGACGGCGATCTCGGAGTCGTGGGTACCGAGTTGGGATCGGTCGTTCAGATTGGCGGAACCACAGATGACAAGACGGTCGTCAGCGATCAGAACCTTAGAGTGAATGTACAGCTCCTCAGAAACGAAGGCGTTGAACTCGGACTCCTCGTCGCCGTCCCAGGGAACAGTGCGGATGTCAGGGCCGCCATCCATGTAACAGGCACTGACGGTATCCCAGGTCCGGTCCGCAGTCTTGGATGCAGCGTCCTGGTAGCGCTCGTACTGGCCGACTTCGCGGGAGGACTGGTGGCGTTCGTACTGATCGATGTCTCTGGTGGAGCGGCGGCGCTCGTACTGCTCCTCGTCTCTGGAGGAACGGCGGTCGTATGACTCATAGTCATCACCGCCGCGCTGCTGGCGCTCGTAGTGGTCCCAGTGACTTCTGCCCTCACCCTGGCGCTCGTATGAGTCATAGTCACCTCTGCCCTGGTTCTGGCGTTCGTACTGGCCCCAGTGGCCACTGCCGATCTCACGGTCGCCTTCGTATTCGTCACGGCGGTACTCTCCACGGTTCTCGTAGTCATCGTACTCGCCATGGCCGCCGCGGAGCTCGCCACGGCCTTCGTAGTCATCGTACTCGCCTCTGCGGTCTCTCCGGCCCTCGTATTCGTCGTACTCACCACGGCCGCCGCGGCGATCTTCGCCACCCTCGTAGTCGTCATAGCGGCGGCGCTCTCTGCGGTCGTCCCGTTCGACACGGTCGTCGTACTCCTGACGAGCGTCGTCGTAGCGGACACCGCTTCGGCCCTCAGCCTTGCGCATGGTGGAGGAAATGTTGATGCGGTCGTAGTTGCGGAGGTTGTAGAAGCTGAT
Organism: Xylariaceae sp. X3-2; assembly: GCA_028637685.1. NCBI lineage: Eukaryota > Fungi > Ascomycota > Sordariomycetes > Xylariales > Xylariaceae > Xylariaceae sp. X3-2. Next base: position 71,315 of record JAJFDI010000080.1, read on the forward strand.
GTAGCGTCTCCAGTCATCAACACCACGCTGCTGCAGGCGCTCAATGATACTGTTGCCACCACGGTTGATACTGTTGTACTGGTACTCCATGATGGCACGGGTGCCGAGGGCACCGTCGGACTTCAAGTCACCAGCGAAGGCAGGGACGGCAGGCATGAGAACAATCACACGGAAGTTCTCACCATTGGTGTGAGCACGGACAATACGAGACACGATGCTAGCACCGATCTGGTTTCCGACAGGAGCTTGCTGATCGCCAGTTGCGGTGATGAAGAACTATAATTGTTAGGAATGGACGGAGTTGCTCAAGTGTGTATGAAAGATAGGGACTCACCTGGTTCTCAATGTAGACGTAGTGCTTCGCACTCTCGATGGCGTGAATGTACGCATTGGCGATGGAGTGCTCAGTGGGGTGACCAGAAGACCATTCACAAGCACTTATGTAAAATTAGCCAACCTGTTCAAACAACCGATGTTTGGTCTTCACTCACCTGCGGCAGAGCTGAATGTTGATGGGTCCAGAGCCGCCGTCTTGTTCACCGTATTGGTCCTCATCGCGTCTGTAGCGATCGTCGTAGCCTTCGCCGTCGTCCCCGGTGATTCTCGGAACATTGAATCTTTCGTACTTGCCAGGGTCCTTCTCGAGGTACTTCTCATCGAAAATGAAGTTCCTGCGTCGTGTTAAACAATGATTCTGCTAGAGACCCTTATGAAGGTGGAGGGACAAACCAGCGGTCAGTGAAGTGGTTGATGAGACTGTTGACAATGGGTCCCTGGAGAGTAAGGGCAATATCGGACCAACCCATACGGCAGTTATTCGCTCTGTCGACTGCAGGCTGTTAATAACACTGAGATTCAGTTATACATTGTATGGTACTTACGCTGGTTGTGATCCCAGTTGCCCACACCCTCGAAGTCGAAGATACGGGCATTGTTGAAGTCCTGGCCAGGGAAGATGGTGCCCTCCATGTTTCCAGGGTGAGAATCAGCAATTGGGTGACCTGTGTCATCTGTTAATACCTCTAGACTGGACTACCAGGCTAGTTCCGCGACTCACTGTTGGTATCCCATCTTCCGAAGCCTATATCACATTATCAGTCATTCCGTTCGTAAAAGGAAAGTTGAGACGGGGCAAGATCGACGTACACATATCTAGACCACCCATGAATACAAGCTTGCGGTCAACAACGCAGAGCTTCTCGTGGTGGGCCCAGTAGAGCACTGTGTCGCCCAGAGAACCGTAAAGTTCCTTCAGGGCGTCTCCTGAGGCTTCAGCCAAACCGAAGGCATCCATCTTAAGGCTATCCAAGGAGAGACCGGAGAACGCCTGTTCGAGGCGCGCTCGGCTAGTAGGGAGATGGTCAGGGTGACGGAACACCTTGATGTTCTCGTGCAGCGCCTCCAGGGCGTGTTTAGTGTGCTAGTAATCATCAAGTCAGCTTCAGACATAGCTCACGATTCATTGTCTTTCATACCGCGGAGTCCACTGTGATGAATTAGAGTCAGTCGGGTTTCATAGATCACTGGGGGCATGGCGATCACTCACAGGTCAAAGCCTGGGGGACCTCCTTGTAGACAATGACGTTGACCTGAACGCCTCTCTCGGCAGCAGCCTGCAGCATGTTGTCGAGACGGTAGTTCTCATTGCCGGAAGGTGGGCGACGGAGGAATAACTCGGGGCTCAGCCACCAGTCAAGAATCCAGATACTCTCTTCGGCCTCTATTCTTCATCATTAGTTCATGCTCTCATCGCTCATGGTGGAATTGAGGCATTTGTATTTACGTTCAAGAGCCAGAGAAACTGCATAAAAGTATGAAGCTCCATCCACGTCTGTAAGCAATCCGGGTCAGCAACTGTCATCATGAGCATCATCTCATAAGCCATGGGCGTGAAACCCCGCCGGCACATCGAACACATGAACTGGCTAAAGGCAAAGTCTGAGGGCAATGAATGACTCGGTGAGCTACTTACACCACTTGACATCACCGGTGGTCTGGGGAGCAAAGGACTGGAAGCGGTGAGAGGTATCGACTCTCTGTACGGTGGCATGGCTCTTAGGATGAGGCTCGTCACTCTGCTGTTCGACACGGTGTTGCGGTCGGTCCTCTCCCTCCTCGTACTGCTCTTGCTCTTGCTCGTGGTAACGGCGGCCTTCGTTTTCTTCGTTGCCCATGCCTAGCATGTCGCCAAGGATATGGTCCTTGACGACATGCTCTGCTTTGCGGAAGAATGAATCCATCTTGAGATCACGAAGTCGCTAGAATTGACGTCAATAAGCTGGTCGAGAATAGGTATTGAAGCTGAGGATTGATGTTTATAGCTAGATAGGTACGAGTAATTCGTACGTCCACTCGTATTCCGTGGTCCTAGCTTGGGATGAGAATGAGTAGGTAGTGCACAGACAACATACATACCTCAGCAGGTTATTTGATCGTCACAGGTTGATGGGTGTTGGTTTCTAGAAGACAATCGAGAATGTGCAGGACACAGTGGCACGAGGATAATAAAGGGCGGATCAGCCAGCCAGGGCGGTCACTGGTCGACCTATGAGAGGGTCAAAAGAAAAGGGACTCATAAGATCGACCTACGGAGTACGTATGCATTCACAGCAGCTCTGACTGTGATACACAATGGAGGGGCAGCGACCCATCAGCCCCCTCCTTGACTAGGTAATTCTCGTCTTGGCGTTGGTTGTCGTTGTCCGTGGTTGTCCGCACCTACGCCTGGGACGGAATAGCTCCTTTGCTTAGCAGGTATCACAGCCTCTTGCTAGTTGCAGTTAGTCCAGCCCATTACGTACCGGTGGTCGCCGGTAGCGAGGCCGGTAGAGGTATTTGTTGTGGTCGGTCACCCGGCAACGGATGAACCGGGTACCCTACACTGCCTGCCTGTCACCTGCAATACGAGCTTCATTCCGAATGACCTACCTTCTTTGTCCAGGACTGTAACATGAAGGGGGCAATCCGTACGGGGATACCTAGGAGGTGAGCGACATGGTGTACTCGTAGCAGCGGGGGCCCTACAGCGCTGTACCTGCCTACTAATTGTATGCAGTAGTGAGGCTCACCGTCCCCATCGCAGTGCTACCTCGGTCGTGTACACCATGGTACCTGCTCGATGGATCTGATCTGTACTCGTACATGCGAGCTTCAGATTCAGGTACGAAATGCCTCTCTTGACCTGTGATGTAATCTGGTGTTTTTTGGTGTTTTGCTAGCTGCAAAAGGCGCCATTTTCGAACAAATTCTAACCGACGATAACCTTGGCCCTACGACGTCACAGCTGCCATGAGTACCGGTACATCGTGCATTCGGTAGGAAGGAACAACTTGCAAGTCATCTGTTTGACAGCAAGACATCCAGGTGCTACCTGCCGAGGAATGACTCGGTACGCATGCGGTACACAGTCTCCCCCCCATGAAAAACGGTGTGACAGGTATCCACAACGTACATATTCCCGGCAGGTACGGTAACTCTTCACGACTCCGGCTAGTCTCCAATGAGTAATGTGCCTGCAGCCCTTTCCCCCACCTTTATCATCAGCCGGCTCAGCTGAAATCTAGCAGGCGGTGAGCTCGCGATGGCCCTAAGGGAAAACTGGTGTGGCAGAAAAGATGCGCCCCACTTAAACTTTTGATCGAAATCGTTGTTCGCCATTCACCAATTTTTGTCACCAATCTGCACCAATTGCGCCGTGAGCTTGTGCTCGACCTAAACATCATCACCATCATAAGTCACAGAACGAAACTGTGAGACATACTTTTGGGTTCTGTTCTAGGACGCGCAACCCATCACTATGTCTTCCAAACCTCGTAGAAAAGCCGGTGGCGCCTCGGGCGCTGCAACCAGCGATTCACGTTTCGCCAGCTTCGAGACCAACCCGCGTTACCGTCTTCCCTCCAAGGGTCGTGCCAAGACCAAGATCGACAAGCGATTCCAGCGCGTCTTCCATGATGAGGAATTCACAGCCAGCGCCAAGTTAGATAGATATGGCCGAAAGATCAAGTCCGACAGCAAGAAGAAAGCTCTACGCGACATCTACGAGCCTGAGGAGGGGGAGGAGGACGATGTGGAGGTCGATGACGACGATGCTGTCCGTCGGGAACTCGAGAAAGCCGATGCGAACTACGATCCGGCCAGAGGCGGCGGTTTTTCTTCTTCTTCGGAGAGCGAGTCAGAATCAGACGACGACGAAGATGAGGCCGAAGAAAAGGACGAAGCGGAAGCTAGCACATCACAGTCGGGTGGCATGCAGCGGTTACAAAACGAACAAGCAGATGTCGAAACCGGCGAGGTCACTAAGAGAATCGCAGTTGTGAACTTGGATTGGGATAACATCAGGGCCGTTGACCTGATGGCAGTCTTTTCCTCCTTCATCCCGAAAGGTGGCAAGATCGAGAAAGTCTCGATATACCCGTCCGAGTTCGGCAAGGAGCGCATGAAGCGCGAAGAAATCGAAGGCCCTCCGAAGGAGATTTTCAAGTCGGCTGCCAAGGACCATGACGACTCCGAGTTTGGCTCTGAGGACGAGCTTGACAGCGAAGACGACGAGGAGGCTATCAAGAAGGAATTGCTACAGGAAGGAGATGACCAGGACTTCGACAGCGATGCGCTCAGGTCATACCAGCTTGATCGCCTGCGGTATTTCTATGCGGTCGTGATTTGCTCCGACAAGGCGACTGCCGAGAAGTTGTACAGCACATGTGATGGCACCGAATACCAAGCATCCTCGAACTTTATCGACATGCGCTTCATTCCCGACGACGTCGAATTCGATGACGAACCGAGAGAGGAATGTGATTCAGTTGTCACTAACTACCAGCCCACCGAGTTCGTCACAGATGCGCTACAGCATTCGCGCGTCAAGTTGACGTGGGATGCAGCCCCTGATGAGGCTGCGCGCAAAGAAAGCATGAGAAAAGCTTTCACCGGCAGCAGAGCCGAACTGGAGGAGAATGATTTCCGTGCATACCTTGCGAGTGACAGCGAGGATGACAATGGCTTCGAACCTGAAGTTGTGGACGCCACAGTTGATGCGCCCGAAGATGAGCCTAAGCTCAGCAAGAAGGAGCTGAAGGCTAAGAAACTGCGAGAGGCTCTTGGTCTTGGTTCTGAACCCATGGCCAGGTCTTCAGCAAAGATTGGACCCGTCGGAGACATGCAAGTAACCTTCACTTCAGCCTTGATGGGAGATGAGAACAAGAAGAAGCCCGCTGCAGCAGCAGAAGAGACTACGGTCGAGAAGTATATTCGAAAGGAGCGCGAGCGCAAGGCCCAGAAGAAGGAGAAGGCAGTGGCTAAGCGAAACGGTGGTGCTTCTGAAGAAGCGGGCAAGTCTGACGAGCCCAAGGAGGATCTTGGATTCGACGATCCTTTCTTCACCTCATACGAACCCGAGAAGCCCTCCAAGTCAGCCGAGAGGAAGGAGGAGAGACGGAAAAGACGGGAGGAGAAGGAAGCAGCCGCAGCCGAAAACGCTGCTCAAAAGGCGCAATTGGAGAAGATCATGGCTGAAGACTCTAACAACCAAGCTGAACACCTTGACCACTTCAACATGGACGAAATTGCTCGGGCTGAGAAGAAGAAGGCCAAGAAGGGTAAGAAGAAGGGCAAGAACCAAGTTGAGGATCATGGTGGCTTGCAGGAAGGCTTCAAGATGGATGTCAACGACGACCGTTTCAAGGCTGTCTTCGAGAGTCACGAATTTGCTATCGATCCTTCGAACCCCAAGTACAAGTCGACACCGGGTATGAAGAAACTGCTTGAGGAGGGCCGCAAGAAGCGGAAGAACAAGTCCGACGATAATGAGCCTCCTCAAGAGAACATCAAGTCGAAGAAACAGAAGACGAAGGTCGCTGCCAGTGACGATATCAGCAGTCTTGTTGAGTCTATTAGACAGAAGGCCCAAGCCAAGAAGCGGTAGATCACCTTTAGATTCAGTCAGATTCAATATACCCAGGTCGTCCGTGGCTTCTCTCCCCTTGATTAACGTTCATTTTCTCACTGTTAATGTAGCTGCATACAACTTCAGTGACTGATGTCTTAATAAACCTCGACAGGTTTCTTTCTGAAAACGCTTTGTGAATTCTGATAACCACTAATAGGTATATAGGAGACTAGCATCATTCATACAAACAACCCGAATCCCACTCCCCGCCGCCATGCTCATTATTTCCGTTCAAACGACTACTTACACCCCATTCAAAGTCCAGCAGCATCCACGATAACAGACACGTGCTCCCGAGGTACCCAAAATAGCTGCAATATTCCCAAGACGGCCACGCCTGCACAACTGAACCAAGCAGCGGCAGAGCCGGAAGCTGCATATATAATTCCAACAAGCGGCGGAGAAACAGTTCTCGCGAGACAACACCCCGCCATCGCGAGACCGTTCACGCGACCCAAGACCGCATTGCTTGGCGTGGCGTTCTTCAGGAGGATCAGGGCCGTGGGCTGTACGATGATACCGAAGAAACTCTGCAATATCATGGCGAGGTAGATACCCGACGACTGCAAGTTTGCTGGGAATGCCGAGAGGAATGGTGATACGACGTAACTCAGGGGATAGAGTATGATTGTCCAGAAGAAGGACCGCCAGACACCGACGCGATCGACGAAGATGGGGAATATAACGCCCTGGATGAAGAGCCCTATGAACCCATTTATGGATAGGTAGTATCCGACGTCGTGGAGCGTGTAGCCTAGACCGCCGATTAAGTCCAGATGTCCTCGGGGCGCTGCCGGCTCATCGAGGAGGTGTACGGGGAGTAGTGTCGCGAATGCCATCTGGTGGTACGAGACCAGGACCAGGGCAATGGTGAGCATGACGATCGTGAAGTTGAGAGTAGGGCCTGTGTATTCCTCGAATTTGGCTCCTTGATAAGCAGAAGTCTCACGTATATCCGGACACTCGCTTATTGTTGATATTTTCGTTTGTTGGCCTCGTGTTAGGGGTGTCCTCTCATTGGTGCAGTCATTGTCGTCTTCAATGGCTGCTACATCGCCATCGGTGGCTAGCTTCTTCTCGTCTTTGAAGAACTTACCCCGTGGGTTTGTCTCTTCGAGGAATAAAATTCCCTGGATAACTGCTAGTACGATGATAACCACGGAGACGAGGTTCGGTAGCAGATATGGATGTCGACCAAAGATACCATCAGCTGGGAATATGGACGGATAGAATACCGCGGGTTGCGCGAGGAAACCGCCCATCGCTGATCCGATGATACCACCTAATGTCCATACGAATGGCTGAGAGGCATATGCTGCCGCTGTTTTCATGCAATGCGTTAGTCGTGAAGATATCAAGATGGCCAAATCACAGGACTCAGCTTACGTTCATGCTCAGGCACCTTGACCATCTCAGCAACCATAGTCTGCATCACCTATTCCAAGCCATCAGCCCATGTCCGTTCAGGGGGGTTCATGCAACAAGTGAAAACCTACTCCCACGTTACCATTGAGTGCGCCGCCGATAAACCGAGCCAGAAGCGCAACCCAATAGCTCTCCGCCAGACCAAAGATCAAACATGAGATGGCGACACCGACAAGTCCGAAGAGTACCACAGGCTTCCGGCCATACTTGTCGGATAGGGCACCCCAGCCAATGGCTGTGAGGGCCTCAGCGACGGCATATGCAGAGACCAGGAGGCCGGCGTAGAATGCTGTGTCTCTGTCCTCGCCGCCATTGAGGTCCTTGACCATCACGTACGTGTACGCGAGGATGGAGTTGAAGGCGATTGGCTCTGAGAAGCGACATATTGCTGAGGGACGGAGGAGTGATTAGTCATATCCATTGTTCGGATTAGAAGCTGTGTTGGTGAGATTGAGAAGGAAGATCAAAAGGGCGTGCCATGAGAAGATCTGGGCGTAGGTGAATGAGTGAAGGTGAAGGGATTCATACCAAGGATCGTAAGCTGTTTGGTAGGGAAGGGGGGCGTCGGCCCGTTGACCCGCGATTGTGGAGCCATTGCTCATTCACATGAGCTCCTTCTTCAGGAATTGGTCAGTAAGAAAAAGAATCCAAGACAAGAAAAAACTGGTTTTCTTCTTCGTTCGAATCGGAGGAAACGAGGGACATTTTATTGGGGGAACCGACCTGCACGTTTTTCTCGTCCCTGCTTGCTGCTGCTCCTCCTCCTTGTTTCGACCCCTTGCTCCTGAGCGCCGTCGGTTAGATAAGTATGGGCCGAGTTTCGATGTTCATGTATCACGCACTTCGCTTCCGTACCTATCTCTTTATCACATACATATACGGCTGGAGGAGTGTGAGAGTGAGCGAGATAGGTAAGTAACGAAGCGGGGGAGAGATGCGAAATCGGCGGGCGCTGGTGTGCAGGTGAAGAAAAGAAAAAGAAGATAAGAAGAGGAATATGTAAAGCTCATATGTAAGAAAGGGAGAAACACGTCTGGCTTTTGAATCCCTCTCTCTCTTCTTCTTGATCCCGTCTTTCAAACCGAGAGACGCGCGATGTGATTGAATGGGCCGCGCGTTGCCCTTGCTAAGTACATACTTCACTGGGTTAGATGCATAGTCGCAGGGTGTAATCCGTAGGATATCTCTGTTAGTGACCTGCTTTACTACGACACTACGGGGATTAGATGAGATGAACAAGATGCTAAGTTGCACTAGGCAAGTCCCTATATACTACCGGTACCCTACTTACGAATGTGGGAGGAGGGGGAGGCGGATGAGAAGCCTCCGTTCCGAAGAAATGGAACAAAAAGAGCGCACGGTTCATGGGTTGGTGAGAAAAAAATTCCATGGTTCGCGAATTGTCGCCTCTCTTCTGGGAGGGGAGGTGATTTATCATCACGGCTAGGGATTACATATGACATGAACCTGCCTGGTAGGGCATGTGCTTCATTTGATTTGATCTGCGGGTATATCGTAGAAGGTGGTGGTGCTGATCGGCTGCCGTGACGTGATCCGAGGTCGCCGTTATCTCTCTCTGCGACAAGGCAAGAAGTTGTACTCGTACGAGATAGATATTAGGGCTGGTATTACGTTCGACCTTGCCAGACTTCGAGATTATCTGGACGACCGGCGTGTGATTTGGTACGCTACACTTATCACAAGTGAAATATTGCTCACACGCGATTCCGTAGGAACTCCATTGCTTCATGCTTGGACCTTTGGTAGGCATCCATTCCGTACCGTTCATAGGATTCGCGTGAGTCTGCGACGGATTAGCTTGACCAGCTGAAAATTGCGCGCATTTTGGCGATACCGGCGCGTCGGAGATATCAATCGCAAGAATCCTGGTTCGAACTCGAGGCGATTCGCGAAAAAGCGCAGGATCTGCGAATGACATCAATGGTGATGGGAAGCGAAAAACAGCCTTGAATACCTAGTACGGGACTTGTATCCGATCATAGTCAATCTCGTGAATCTGCAATTCATTTTCTTGCGTTAATTAATCCGTAACGGCGCACGGAAGATGCATGGTCGATGAAGACACCCTTGACTCTTGAGCCTGTGCAGTTCGCTGGACCCGCTGATGTCACGGGGATCCACACGTGATGTGGGGTTTTTAGAAAGACGCCACGGGGTGGATGTAGAAGTGTTTCAAGTTCTGTTGTGGGCTCGGAAATGCTTCCGCGATTTCTTTTCTTTTCTTGCATTCTGCATCGTCAAATCCATGCAGGTGGTCTGTTCTATCGCCTATGGAACACACGACAGGTCTCTTCATCTATGTCTCAGTATATCTCAGTTTATCCTCTATTTTCAACTCATCTCTTCAAATGTCAATGAGAACACTCTCAAATTCAGTGGTATTTCGATGCTCATCCGCTCCAAATGTCCCAGTCTAGTGAAGAATCCAGAATGACAGTACGCCGGCTCATGCAAAATCTATTCATATCCGAATTGAGAACCTCATAACCCTGGAGAATGGACACATATTTTTATGTCTGGTCTCCTTTCTAGTGTGTCGCGGTTTGATACTTCGACCTTTTGCGAAGCGTATTGCCGAACTTGAAGAACAGCCAGGGCAACGGGAGGAGGGCCACGGCGATGAACCCCAGCAGACTCGAAGCCCAGTCAATGCCGAGATTCTCGTAAACTGCATCATGGTTGTTAGTTGGAGTTTGGATTCTTGTGTTGGGGCGAGGACTTACGTTGGAGTGAGAACAGGGGGAACACGGCCGCCAGCGTATAGCGAGCGAAACTGTTGGCACTGACAGCGCTGGCGATGTTGGTGAAGTGGTATACATCACCGACATACTGAAGACTGCTGATGAACAGGCTGATGTTTCCCGCACCGTAGATCACGATGGCAAGGATCGGCACCGCTGCCGAGATGTCGGGTCTGGCCGTCCATCCAAACATGAAGATACTCGCCGGCAAGGCGACACTTCCGACCATGGATGGGAGCAACCGGTATTCAGGCGGAACCTGATGAGGCGGGTATTTGCTGATCTGAGGCACGTAGAACAGAGCGTTGCACAGCCCGACATTAACGACGCCAAACACGCAGCCTACGACGATGGCTAGGAACACCAGCCCCGATTGCACCGGGGTATATCGGTAGACCGTCTCGAATGTGTAGAAGAGAGCACCAAAGAAGATGAAGAGGACGCCGGTGATGAATGCAATGTACAAGCAAAGGAAGCCCACGATAGGCTCCGTGAACATCATGTGGAGTGGTCGGGTCAAGCCAGTCGTGAACAGCTCTTTGAAGAGGGTGAGGTTATCCGGAGCCTTAGGCACCGGCATGCCCAGTTGCTTCGAACGACGGCGTTTGATGATAGGATGATATGTTTCCTTACCAAGCAATAGCAACATCAAACTGAAGATGGCGAAGAAAACGATGGTGAACTGAGTCCATCGCCAGCTCATACGGTCCACCAGGAACACACCAAGGACAGGACTGCCAGTGTGTTAGTGGAAACGAGATTTGCGAACGAAGTGTTCCACTTACCCTAGACCGGGACCCAGGAACGGGCACAAGATGATCAGGGCCGATGGTGTTCCTCTCTCAACCGGCCTGTACACCTCGGCGAGAAATCCGCTACCGATAGCCAAGCAAGGGCCGAAAGCAAAGCCGGAGAAGAATCGCAAGATACACAAGCCCGCAAAGGTCTTAACGAATCCCGCTCCTAGCGCGAAGAGCCCGCCAAAAAATGCCGAGGCGATATAAACGCCATTTCGGCCAGCAGTTTCAGAAAGGGGACCTCCGAGAACGGGTCCCAGGCCCAACGCAAGTACATATGTCGTGAGAGGTAAAAAGGCCTCTGTACTAGTGACTCCAAAGTCTTTGATCAATGCCATCTCGGCAGGGCTTATGATGGAAGACCCTACTGATCTACATCTCGTGGTCAGTGTTTGGAAACAACATGAGAGGATAAGGTGCGCGGTATGCACTCACGCCGTGAGGCAAAGAATCGCAATTGCCGCCAGCTGGAAATTTTTCCTCCATTTCGGCCAGTTGTATGGATTTTGCGGATCCTCATTCCAGTCCCATTCTTTTGCCGGCTCGGGGTTCTCCCATTTTGGTGTGTTATTGTCGACGACGACTGTCACGTATGTATCGTCCGAAGGTCTTACTTCTTCCCGCAGAACTGACTCCATCTTTACTGTGGTATCCAACTAATCTCGGGCAACCAGCTTGACATGACATTTCCCCTGAGTCCAACAACATGTACGGACGTGGCCCTTTTTATGAGCACTTCTTGTTCTCAGATTCCCGGATCCTGTTGGACGTCATCCAGCCCCATAGGCGAGGCCGTGAGATTGTGAGTGATTCATTCTTTCGGCCTGATGTGGTATTGAAGGGCGCTAAGCACTTTTCTCTCTTCTACGGGCGTGGTCTTACATTGCCAGTTCAGCCTCCGCTGCCAGTTGTGGGATCATGGTGATGTTACAGATAGGTAACCAGATGAGGGCATTTCAAATATCCTGTCGCCGTAAGCTGACAAATACCTGAGTAGCCGCACAGACTCGTAAGTCATATCTGTGGAAATGCCTCCAATTTTTTGAAGGTGGTCCTTCGGCCACGTTGACTGCGCTCTTACAGGCGGAGCTGTGATGAAACCTCACCCGCTAGCTAGCGGGTCTCATCGGGAATTTGGCGGACACAGCGATCTGCCCGTTTCAACTTTTATGATGTCTGCTCGCATACACTATCAATTTTCTGCCCTGGTATGAATACATATCGCGACGCGTTTATTGGGTGAGGTAAGGAATCAGGATGAAGCAGGGCGACGACCTTGTCATCATCAGTTGTGGCGATGAGTTTCCGTCTATCATCAGCCTAGTGTCTCCCGCACCACCACAACAGCAACATTGCCGCTGTACTATAGATAGGTAAGTTTGATATTCAAATGCGAGATCCTTTCCATCATGGTATAAGATCTTGATTGATTAGGAAATCTACGGGTAGGCTATCGGGTAGAGAAGATCGAGGTAAGAGCGTGAAATGTGATCTCCAGTTTATAGATTTCTTTGCGGACGTAGTAGAGCTGACTGTTTTTCCTATCTCGATCCACTTGTTCGTTGCCTATCCGTATAGTTAACGGATACTGACCCGGTCTATATTGTATAGCCACAGGAGCATACCGGACGGAGATTTTACACGTGTGTGTTATACGAACTGCACAGGTCCAGCCGCCAGCCGTGGAGGGCACCCTTTTCCCGACTCTTCGGGTCCATCACTCCCTACGGATCACCTACCGCCGGCCTGGGTATCAGCGTACCTTTGGAACGCAGGCGGATCTCTTCAAGTTTGCATTCCGTCACCTATCTACTAAACCAGTGGCTGTGTGCATAAGTACGGAGCAGCAGCCTGCAGTGCTTCCTGTACGATACATGTGTTGGGTATCGATCCTTCGACTGCTACCTTGGGCATCTGGCAACGTGGGATAGGTAGTAGTAATCCTATCGAGTTGCTTAAAATAGTTGATCCTCCAAATCCGGGTATAAGACTCTCTCACGGCAGATCTGATAAGGAGCCTCATCTTGGATTCTCATCCCGCTTGCCGATGAGACGAGACGTTACGTTGAGACAAAAACAGATCGACCTTGCAGTCCTGTAATCTGTGATCAAGCGAGTTATATGAGCACGCGCTGAAAAACGATAACGCGTTAATTACCGGGAACTTGAGTCTTCCCTCTTCTTATCACGAATACTACCTTCTTGTTTCACTCATCTCGAGTCTCAGCGGGCTACAACACCAGCATGCCAATTCCCCATTTTACTCCGGGGTTTTCAATTTCATTGCAACTCTGTCTTATATTCAAGTATCGGTCCCTCCTTTTTCAGCTCCTGAAAATAAGTTGAAATTCTGACCCCTTTTGAGGTAGTATTCGCGATCTTCTTGGCTGTGGTTCATGATGGGAGGTGAGTCGGTCACCGACTTACATGTTGTTCACACGACTCACTTCATGACGAATACATGAACTGAAAAGAAACATGATAAGATTCAATTTTGAATACATCAATGAATAAAATAATTAATACCCACTACCTGCAATCAAACGTATGAGATTTCTCTCGTTCAGATTTCACGATCATAAGTTCTTGCGCTTCATCGAGCGTAAGCGACAACTCTGTAATTACTAATCACACGCTCGGAGTGTTCTTGATAACCGCCTAAACATGATAACTTCCTATGCAAATCTCGAAGCATAGTTTTGCCCCAAAATGCATCTAACGAGACACCATATCCAGCAAAAAAGGAAGATGCATCTTTCCAGTACCGAAAATCTACAAAACAAGTCCCCATCTGCGAACAACAAGTTGCAATGTCAGAGCCGACACCCTCGGTCTTGGCGCCAGACTCCTTCATAAACATAAATGGGCTCCTAGAGAATCCCGTGTTTGCCGGCGGCTTCGGCCTCGCCTCGCTGGGCGCCGTCCTGGCGTTCGCGCGCCGCGGCGCCCTCACAGGCGCAGCGCTCATGCGCCGGCGTCTCCTCGTCAACGTCGAGATCAGCAGGACGGACCCGGCATACCCGTGGATCCTCGCTTGGCTCTCCGAGCCGCGGCCGCAAACGTCGTTCCTGGCGAAGCGGCTCACGCGCATCAACAAGTTGTCCGTGACGACGACGACGAGCAGCACGCCCAATGGACCCACGCGGGCGAGTTTTTTCCTGCAACCGGGTTATGGCAGGCATATTATCAAGTACAAGCATGCGTACATCGCCGTGAATCGGGAGAAGCAGTCGACGGCGAAGACGAACACGGGCGAGCCGCATGAGACGCTGGAGTTGACGACGCTGTATGCGCATCGCCATATCTTCGAGGATGTCTTCACCGAGGCGCGCGCGATGGCGCTGCAGGCGAATGAGGGGAAGACGGTGGTTTATTCGGTGCGGAATTTTGATTGGGTGCCGTTGGGACTGCCAAGAAGGAAACGGCCGCTTGCGAGTGTGATTTTGGATGAGGGCGTGAAGGAGGATATCGTGAATGATGCGAAGGACTTCCTGGCGAGGCGCCAGTGGTATGTCGATCGCGGTATTCCTTACCGCAGGGGTTATCTTCTCTACGGTCCTCCTGGAAGTGGCAAGAGTTCGTTTATTCAGGCGCTGGCTGGTGAATTGGATTACAGCGTGGCCATGATCAATCTCAGCGAGATTGGCGTGACCGATGACAAGCTCGCTTTCCTCCTTACGAAGCTGCCGGAACGCTCGATCGTGTTGTTGGAGGATGCCGACTCTGCGTTTGTGAACCGCAGACGGCGCGATGCTGACGGTTACAGTGGCGGCAGCGTTACCTTTTCGGGCCTTCTGAACGCTCTTGATGGTCTCTCGGCTGGCGAGGAAAGAATCGCTTTCCTTACTACCAATCACATCGAACTACTTGACCCTGCTCTCATTCGGCCCGGACGCGTCGACATGATGGTCCGTATTGGCGAGGCTACCCGTTATCAGGCTGGTCAGATGTGGGATCGCTTCTACGGAGACGTTGACCCTGAGGGCGTCAACCGAGAACGCTTCTTGGCTCGTCTGGATGAGCTAGGACTCTTCCGTCCGGCGGAAGAGGGTGTTCCCCCTGTACGGACTAGCACAGCTGCTATCCAGGGACTTTTCCTCTTCAACAAGAACGATGTAGAGGGTGCCATTAACATGGCTGAGGGCTTGATTCCACAGAAGGTGGAAGCAGAGCCGTGAGAGAAATATCACAACAGTTGTAACATACTTGCATTACATTGAGATACCCTGTCCAAATAAAAAGATCTTCGGCATTCGACATTTTACGACTTTCGGAATCAACTTGGAGTGCGAGATGAATTTGTATCGAATAATCAATCTCATCTACCGTTGCAATTGCCGGACGGTCCCTTATACCATTTAAGATCGCCTCATCAACAGATTTCAATTCTCATCAAGTCCAACACTCCGGCCCAACACTCCGGATATAGCACTCGATTACTCACCCGCTTAACGCTCTTAGCAGCGTTAAGGGAGATCTACCTAGTCTTCCCAGAAACTCAGACTCTGCGCCAAGAATCCGAGTTCGCCAGTCCATCTCTCCTCACCATTCAACACGGATTAGGTACACTACACATTTTAAGTCATAATACGAATTATCGAGGGAATATCAAAAAGTCCTCCGTATTACATAACTCGTGTGAAAGATCCATGAGATATATCGAGGAGCGTGACGTCAACCCCCCTGACGCGTCGGTTCGTCCATGAGCCGAACCGGGAAGTCATGGAGCCGGGTCGGAGAGTTTGCGAGCCGTTCTAATAATCGGACCGGGTGAGAATTACGAGACGGAGCTAGAGGAATCGCGGGCTATGGAGATGTGAGTTTCATGCTAAACAAGCTTCGCTTTCGACAACGTGGGAGGAGAGGGGCGGTGGGAAGCAGGGCTTGTGTATTTGACAGCAGGGCTTATTGGCTGTGTTTCCAATCTGAGATGTTGTGAAGCGTTGGGAAGAGGTGGTGGAGGGTTGATTCGCCTTACCGGTATTATTGTTGGTGGTGTACGAATTAAAGGGGTTGTTGTCGTGAAACGGGCAAAAGCAATTGGACGTCGACGCATGAGCTTACGGGACGGAGATGCTTGGTTGAACCATTAAGAGGCGCTTGTTAATTCATGCACCCCGCTGTCTTGGCCCAGGGTTCTCATGGCGTTGTGTCATTCCCAGAATAATACATCATATCACAGCTCGGTATCCGTGCCATCCCTTCAAAGTCCTGGTGACAAGACGCCTCTTCTCATCCTTCGTGGCAGGAATATCGAGTACGAGTTGTTTGTGTGGTGACTTCGCATATCGTATTCCTGGCACTATTCCAAGTTGAAGCGTACTTGTAAGTCGTTGAAATTCCCTCTCACATTCCTGGTCTTGTCCACAATGTCAGACCTGAAGTACACAGGTCGATGTCTATATAAATAGTACCTTGGCACGGACTAGAACGCGGGCGTGATCCAGACAATCGTGGCAGTACAACGACTAGTCCCCACGACAAGAGGTACAAACGCCATAACAACTCCTACTTGCCATGGGATTTGCCGTGCCCAAGCTGTTAGAGTCGATTGGCTCGTTTCCGCTAAACACACTTGCGATTCCGGGGGGCCACGCTCTAGAACTCCGGAGCTGACTCGCTGATGGCTCAGTGACAACGATGAGCTCATCATGATAAGAGGAGCTACCTGGCCCTCCCTACTCTCAGCCCTACAATCTCGAAAGTGTCGCCGACCTGAGGTGGCTGATCTCCATTGGTCTCAATTAATAATAGATACCCGGACACCCCCAGTTCTGCTGCGAGCTGTCGTTTTGCGTGGCGAGTCCAAGCGGTCAAAGAGAGCATGTCCCTTCTTCATGATCCTCCCTGTTATTCAGTCACAGGATCATTGGGAATTAACAACAAATAAACTAATCATCGACGACTTCATCTCTCTTCGTGAGAGATCAACCCCTAAAATGCTCCGAAAGAAAGAAGTCTACACAATCATCACGCCCATCCCCTCCTTCATCCCCCGCCAACTCGCCGTCGACATCCTCCACAGCCACGGCGAAGTCATCACCCTGAACCCGCTCGTCCTCAGTCACAGACAGATCGAAGCGCCCCGCAACGCCGCCGCCGACGAGTATTTCTCCACTTGGTACGAGATTATCGAGCGCGTGCAGTTTGTCCCGGGCATGGGCAAGCTCGGCGCCGGCAAGATCTCATTCAACGCCTGCTTTCATGACCTCCCCTGGGGTCTACAGACGCACGTCTACGCGCCGCTGAACATCGACATGCGGAACAAGTATCGCATCTGCGGTAACCAGCCGGGCTTCGAGCCCCCGGAACCCCCGGAGATCGGGCTCGCGGAGCTCGGCGTGCCGAAGAACGGACTCTACTTAAGAGAGGATATTGAGATTCGCTGCAATATCACGATGATCTCGACGGTGAAGGCACAGATGAAGGCGTCGAGTAAGGAGATGGTGGAGAGAATCATTAAGAAAGCGGAGTTACTGGATGCGGGTATACTGCAGGCCATGGTCGAGGATGGTATGATGAAGACATATAAGCCACGGCCGAAATATCCGGGTCCCTTCGAGGATCGGGCGAGATCGCCGCAGCTCTCACCGCCTCCTATCGCAAATAATGGGTCGTTATCGCCGACTATTCCGTATCAGATCCCACGACCAATGTCCAGAGAACCCCTCTCACCCACGGAAAAGCTCTCCGTGCATCAGCAGAGACTGGCGTATAATCAGTCGCCTCGAGAAAATCACATCCCGGATTTCCCGATGGAACTTCCTGGTGACTTTTATTATCCGAAGTCTCCTGCTCGTCTCCAGAGACAAGCTGCGCAACAACAACAAGCGGCTGATGGTAAACCGCTTCCGGCTGAGTTGCCAACGCATTATCAGGTGAATGAACCGCGCAACTATAATACTCGCCCGCTTCAGGTTGAGAAGAAGGCGTCGCATCCACATATCGTTGCTTATAATCCTGCGAATTACACGCCGCCTGTCACGAGGTCGTAGACCCCGGAGGAAAAGTCATTTCACATATACGATACGAATGATGGATAGTAAACGAAGCGAGAATTCGATGATGGCGGTATGAAGTCCGATTGAATTTGTCTTGAATTGGCGTTTCATGGCGAGGAGTGGCTTGCATAGACAGGCAGAGGAAGCACTCAGCAGGCGTTGTTCGTATATCTTGATACCTTGTGTGGCATTTTGGATTGAAGACTTCATCAAAATATCAACATGTTTGTTTTTTTTCTTCTTCGCCCTTGTGTATGGTAGCCTGTTGTTACTTTATTCCCCCATTGTACATACCATAGGGCCAAAAGTTATTACCCTGATTGACGCTCTACAAGCTGTGAGTTCGCAGTGAGATCGTCTATTGACGGAGACACATCAAGATGTCCGTAAATCACCAAGTTCAAGCGCACAAGGAGTCGACAGACTTGGAAAGGGGTATAAGATCGTTGCATTTAATGTACGAAAGGTATCAAATCTCATGGTATCAACTACCCAAAAGCTCACCACTCCCATCACACCAGACTCTACTCGGCACGCTTCACACAGAAAGGGTTCGGCGTGAAGATGCCATGCGGATCAGCCGCTTTCCGGATCTGCCGGAGCTTGTCGTACTTCTCCTGGTCTTCATGGTAGCACTTCCAAACGGCGTCCAGATCCCAGTTCCCCCAAGAACCCCAGAGAACGCGGCGATCCTCCTTCGAGAAAACACCGTTGGGCCCGAGAGCCTCGGCGTCGTTTACCTTCTGCCAGTCTTCGGCGCGGGGCTTGTCTTTCGGGTTGCTATGGTCGAGTTAGCTAGGGGGCGATGATTGTATGAGATGTAATAACTTACTGGAAGCAGTCCATCGTGCAGCCTATGGTCGTGTCTCGCCAGCTGTACGCCGTACCATTACCCGCATTGCGCGCAAACATAGAGTTCTTTCCACCGAAGCACTGCAACTGCGCCGAGAGCCAGCACCCGTTATGATCAGGGCTAACAATGGCATCAATTCGCTTAACGACCCAGTCCGCCCAGCCATCTTTAGACAGCGAGCGCGAGTTCGTCGTATACGTGCGCTTGACGTACGGCTTCTCGAACTCACGGACATTCCGGAAGATCCAGTCGCCCGTCAGCTTCGACATCGGCTTCTCCTGGACCGTGCTGTCGCCGAGGATCCAGTCTGACCCTTCCTTGATCCGGTTGAACCACGACATGTCGCACTTGTCATCGGGTCCGAAGGGTACCCATTGCGCGTAGACGATGATGGTGCGCGGCCAGAAGATGATGCCGTTGTCACCGTAAAGCTCGGGATGGTGGCGCTCCATATCCTGGTCGAGGCCGGGCCAGAGGTCGAGCAGAGGGAAGGATGAACTCAGGACGCTGATGCAGAAATCGTAGTTTCGGGGGAAATCCTCATCCTCGGCCATTTCGACGAGGATGTCTACGAGACGCTTGAGTGTCTTGGTGTCGTAGAAGTAGAGTGCCTTCATTCCTTTGGAGCCTTTGTAGTCTTCATCTTGGTGCACTTGGATCGTGAAGTGAGTTAGCACACCGAAGTTGCCGGGGCTGCCACCGAGGATGGCCCAGAAGAGATCGGGGTTGAGTTCCTTGGTCACTTCTTTGAAGTTTCCGTCGCTGTCTATGATCTCGAGGGATAGTACGTGGTCTCCAAGCAGACCGAAACTGCGAGCGAGTTGCCCGTAACCTGCACCATTCCCATTAGACCAACCGTTCATAGATCTGAATCGCTAACAACTGCGATTTATCATAAAAGGGGTGCATGAGAGATTCTTACCACCAGTCTGAACATGTCCGCCGAGACTACACAAATCCGAGTCAGTATACCGGTTGTTGAAAGGTTCAAGGGAAGTTCTTCTCATAATGTAACTCACTGGACCTCGGTGCACTGCCCATGAGGAACAAATACTTTGTTCTTCGTAAGCCAGGCATTGAACTCTCCCAAGCTCCAGCTGACACTCGTTCGAGCGTAGGCCTTGCCGTCCTTGCGGAAGAGCGCACGATCGTCCGCACCCCTGAAACTATGCTCGAGATCCAACTGAATGTTGGGACCACCGGTGGAAGACGCTCCACTGTACTGATGACCACCGGTTTTGATGGCAACAGCTATTCCCTTCTCCTTGGCATACTTAAGTACCCGGACGATATCGTCCTTGGTCTTTGGCTGGACGAGCAGGGCGGGCTTCATGTTGTGCTCCTTTCCATACGTAGAGGTCGCATATTGGTAGCTGTTGAGGTCGTAGGCCTCAGTACCAGGGAGGTACTGCGCACCAACGACTCCAGAGATCGTAGCCATTGTGTAAACAACTTGGATAGTATGATATAAAAGGGGTTTCTGGGGTTTGTTGTAACTTCTGAAGGTCGAAAGAGTGCTGTCTGTTGTTGAATGGTATTATCGTATCCGATTTCATGAGCTTCAACACTGGGCACTCACATTCATTATATACGAATCCAGCATGTTTACAGGTAAGCCATCAGCTTACGTTACAAGATGCTCATCGGTGTGACCGGCGATCCTACAACATGGTGCGCTGCCGAGGCCGAGAGCGGCTGTGTTCATCACTCTGTGGATCGTCTCTTCCCGCATGGTATGAACGCACCATTCGTCAGCTTCGAACCGCAGAGGTCATGGAGATGTACGATTCGTTCATATCCGCTGCATGTCAGGAGCTGACAGCTGCACCAAGGGTGATCTGTGCGGCTTGGCCGGGTAGAATCGTCTGATGGCACCATCATTACGGACAAGAGCAGTCAGTTTTGAGGCTGCTGGCATCTAGATTCTGCCACATCCAAGACTCGTAAGAGTTACTCCCTTCGGTATTACATATGGAGTAGAACGGAGACTTACCAGATGGTCTCCAACGACTACGTATCATAACATGCAGTCTCCTCGGTGATGTCCATCGTAGCTAGCCCTACAGGTCAGCCAGGGTCTCACCGGCAAGCCAATGTTACGATGTATGTTACTTCAACGGCTGAAGAAGAACCGGGATATCAGATATCTGGTGCCTGCTGAACATACCGATGTAGTGTACTGCATATGTATGCTGTGCTCCCCTAACGAATAGGAAAACCCGGCATTCACAATACCACGTTGGAGAGAACTCTCCAACATATGCAGTATTCATGTCAACATAGAGGGGCAGCGCGGAACAATTCTCTCGCCTGATTTAAGACATGTCTCTCCAACGACAGCGCGGCATGAACGTCGGCAGGGGCGGAACAAGACATTCCATCCACAGTAGCACACGATAAGACGTTGAGGATATCACCCTGAAATAAAATGTTACTTCAATCTCATGTTGCTGAGGTTTGGTCTGTAAGATATGCACTTGGGGATCTTGATTCTGGGTGAGAGAGGACACATGACTGCGACTCTGCCCAGGTGATCAACAATCGAACGACGTCGACGATGCAATGGACTTTGCTAGCACACTTCGCCCGCATGCGCTGAACACACAGCGCGGACATAATTGCGCCGACTAAGAGTTCGAGGTGAGTTCACGCTCTGTTTGATGCCCAAGCCTTCGAGGACAGGGGAATCGACGATCTCACATCCCACGGCATGACTGTAATCCGTAGGCATACTCGTCAGCAAGCCACTTGAGTCACGACGCTGAACGTGTGTGATGTATCATGTGATGAGTTACACGTAAGACGGGACACAGAACACAGGACAGAGGAAAAGATACCAGATTGAAATGTGCACAAGATTGACTATGTGAGATGTGAGTGATGAGAATGAGTGAAGGAATGAAACGTGTGTGTTCGTTTACTCCAGAGGACACAACCCCACTAGCCCCGTTTGTAGCATATCTATTTTAATCTTCTTATAGGTACATCATACATGCATTCTATCTGCGCTAGTCATCTAACGCAATACGACAGCGTTGTGAAAAGTGGAGAACGACCGCCCCAACCAGTGACGCACTCTCGGAGCATCTTCCGTCCATTCTTCACAACCACCAAAAAAAAGCTGACCTGTCATTCTTCCATACCGCAGCAACCTGGTATATATTCACAAATACAGCTATCCCTTGAAACACCACTGCGTCTTGGCCGACTTGGATGGCTGGTTAGCTCTTCTCATCAGAATGTAGACGCAGATGCAAGTGTTGAGCTTGGGGTTCGAATCCCCATCCGTCCATGAGGCTGGTTTGATGATACTACATGTATTATCTTTTTGTGTGAAGTAGTATCGACATGAAGCATTTGTTTGTACAGATTATACAGCCCCTTGCTTGTTCAGGTCCTTAAGTCCTTTTCCCAGGATTGTCCGATATGTACTACGAGGACCCGCCTCTGGTGAACCCTCTCACGCGTTCTTCCTTCTCGTCACGTCCCCGAATTCGTACTACGCGTATGCCCTGAGATCCGGGTCGTTCATAAGCCGTGCTAGGGCGTCTTTTTCAAGGGCGAGACTGACTTCGAAATCGCCAGTTGCCCCGACGTCCGTAAGTTCTCTGCAGGCCAGTGAATTAGCTAAGAGTCGACAACAAGGGGGCGATATCATCTGGAGTGATAGAGCATGAAAAGCATTAGTACTTACAGAACTCCGTCTAAGTTGGGCATTATGGCGTGCACATATCTAGCCGGGCCGGCACCGCAGAAGTCGACTTCATAAGCACGCGACCGCGCCCACGAAGTCACTACCACGTGTTGAGGGCCGACAAATGCCTGTCCGAGGCGCTGCGGGCAAAATTCATGCGCAGCATCATAGAGATAGTCCGATACCGCGTCAGGAGTGAACAAAGACAACGTCTTCCGGATAAGGGCGGCGACGTCTCCGATGTTCACCGAAGAGCACAGCTCCGGCCCCGTGCTTTTGGCGTAACTGAGCAGAATAGGGGAACCAATGAAACTGTCCGGGAGCGGTGGTGACACTCGGCTGCGGAGTCCGAGCGTGAGATCCATATAGACCGGCTCATTAACGTCATGTAACCGGCGAGCACGATTGATGAGGATCCAGAGGTGCGCGAGGAGTGCGTCTTGTCTGGAGATCATTTCTGTCTTGGCGCCCGGCAGAGCAGCCATCGCCGCTTTTTTCATCCTCGCTACTTCATCTTTTCCGAAGTGAAGCTGCCAGGTCTCGACAGGGGCAAGGGGATTGTAAAGGGTCAAAGGAGCTTCAGTCGAAGGGGTAAACTCGACATCCGTCATTTCCTCGACGGGGTAAGGCGGTGGCATGAAAGCTAGACCGAAATCACGATACGCTGGGTTATCGGATGGCCAGAAGTGGAAGCGATGCATCGGCAATGAACGGGCTCTACGGAACCGCTCCTCGTCGGGCTTGAGCTCTAGCGGGTCCAGCTTCGCGTTCTTGTCCATCAGAGAAGGATTGAACAGCGGCTGCAACGTCGGGGGATTTGCTACCGGCTTCGCGGCAAAGCCGACCGGAAACAGCTTCCGCGACCGTTCGGTCCAACGATGCATGAATTGGAGCAAGCTCGTCGCGTCTCCAAGACTATGGGTCATTTTGTAAGATATGGAGTAGCCACCGCACTGCAACCACTGGTCAGCATGGCTATCCGAGTTAAGGGCAAACAACAAGATTGTTTTTTCACTTGTGTAACTGGCAAAGAAAGGGGTCGTCTATCTCCAAACCACTCACTTTGAACGCATTGACCTGAATGGCTACTCCCGGAAGGCCTTCCCACACGTTCAGATTGGAGAGCGCGAGATCAGTATTCGCGATATGAGTCATCTGATCAACGCTGGAAGTGTTGAATGCTTTCTTCGAGCTCATGCGCTCCGCATAGCTCGGAGCAAAATCACGGACTTCGGCATCTTGCATGTCCATGACGATGAACTCCACGCCCGGGTCTTTGGGAGAGCCATAAGTCACAACAGGGCGGCGCAAGTGACGGGGATTGTCGCTTCCCTTGACTTGCTCCGGCGTTGCCCATGAAACCTGTCCGGCATAATGGGGGAAGTCGTTGAGAGTCTCCTTGAGCGCTGATTTCAGTCAGTCCCAAAATTCCAATTGATTTATCAACGGGGACAACGAACAGGATTCGAGACGCTCAGCAAAGCTGGGGTCATTGGCGTCGGCCCCTTCGGTCTTATCGTAGAACCAGACGGCGCCGGAAGAAGAAAAACCTGCTATCGCCGCATCTACAATCGACAATCGGGTAGTGGTAACTTTTTGCTGGGGTTTCGTGGGAAACAGCCGCTTCGTGAACCGTTTCTTACGGTGGGCTACTGGTTCCGTGATTGCCATATCGACTTGTTGGTTTACTTTCCAATTGAATGTTGTGCGCGAGGTCAATTCGTGAAGTGCTTTGGGCTCACAAAAGTGTTGATTCTATGTCGACAATGAGAGGAGAGATCTTGACAGTTCAACTTGAAACTTGACACTTGCAGTGCCGGGTTCCAAGTTTATATACGGGCTATGCTGGACCGAGGCAACTGAGGCGAAGCATTGTTGAGGGTCTGAATGTCCATTCAGCCGAACTGAGTGCCGTCTCTACGGATTACACGTCATGTTCCGAAACGATTCAGTTGCTTGAATCGTATAGTTCCTCACCTAGGTTCCTGATCCTGCATGGCATCGACTCTAGAAGGTCTGCGGATTACTTCGACCTATGCTACGGATTACTATATTAGGAACTCAACACGATGTTCCCGAACCAATCTGCCGTTGTGGATGCCCTTGCGATGAATCATCCCCAGTTGCGGATTACAGCCAAAACTTTACGATTACGGATCACACACTAACAACTCCTGAAAATACGGGCTGAATGAACGAAACGGGACGTTGAATCATAGTGATGCGCGCTGCAATGAGACGGCGGTACTCAGCGATCACAGGGGTCTGCGCCGGGCATCTGCGACAGTGAGGTCACATCGTGATCACTAGCTGCCTTGGGTATTTACTGATTACATCTGTAACTGTTCTGAGACCCAGGTCCAGGTTGAAAAGAAAAAAAAATCGAACTCAACGGCAAAAAGAATGGGGAGAACACCAAAAAGATGGTCCCAGTGAGGCTTGAACTCACGGCCTTCGCATTACCAATGTTATGTTTGAGGCATAATATTAGTACGACGCTCTAACCAACTGAGCTATGGGACCAGGTGGTAGGTTGACGAAAGAACAGAAACTGATCAGTTCGCCGGGTTGCGGTGAGTGTGGATTGAACACACGACCTTCAGATTTAATGATTGAAGTGGACTTCAGTCTGACGCTCTCCCAACTGAGCTATCCCCGCTTGATGCTTGGCGGGTAGACTAAGAACAGAGATAAGGGACCCGCCGGGGATTCGAATCCTTGCTATGTTCACCTCGGATTGTAACCGTCTCATTATGATTCAGAATTGATCAGACAAAGAGCGACAGATCAAAGGATGCGCTATAGCGGATAGGGCATGTTAGTGCGGCAGAGATTTCGTCGTGGGGACGGCAGTGTCAACGGCAACCCTCGTCTTATTGATTCCTTCTCAGGTTCGTATTGACGTAGGGACTTTTGAACTCGTAACTCCATTCTACTCCGAGGACTTAAAAGTATCGAAGAGGCCGTCCTTTGATGCCAGTTGGTAGTATGTCAGAATTCCTTCGATCAGTATAGAAATCTGATTGGAAATGGGGATTGAACTCATAAAGGCAAGCCTTAACTCCTGAATGCTTTTACAGGTCAACTTATGCGGAACACTTTCACTAACTCGTTCTCTCCATGAGCATGTAAGTGAAGTTGAACCTCTTTCTTAACTCCTGAATGCTTTTACAGGTCAACTTATGCGAAACACTTTCACTAACTCGTTCTCTCCATGAGCATGTAAGTGAAGTTGAACCTCTTTCTTCACGCATAGAATAGTACAACTATCAGTTCAATCCGTAGACCATTAGATTCATAATTATAGACATTATTACGGCGTCCGTTGCCGTCTGTAAGTAATGGTCCTGATCACGAACTCCTGTCCGTCCTCATTATCGGTACCGGGACGCCACTCCGTAAAATCAGCGCCATCGCTCCGCGAATCCGACGAGTCATTGGGCCAAGATATGCCGATCTCGGTATCATAGCCGTACTTATGAGCGCCACGCCAGCGCACCCTCGACTTCTCCTTTCCATCCCACCCAAGCCTCATCCCATCCTTCAACGGGAACGTCCACAGCTTCGCACACTCCACAACCCTATCCAGCTGCTCCTCCTTCTTCACATACGTCTCCAGCACAAGTTCAAGACTCTGTAAGTCCGGCCAATTCTCCATAATCTGCATTCCCCACCGACCCTTCATCTCCCCCTCGTCGAGTCCAAATTCCGGTTCTCTCCCCGCCTTGCGCGCCTCGTATCCGGTGCGCATGGCGGAGCTCGTATCGTGTCGTTCGGTGATATTCACCATGGGCTCGAGACGCAGCGCCTCATGCGGGTCGTGCTCACCCGCCTGCGGACAGGAGGTCCAGGACCACCAGTCCGTATGCGACAGGCGCAGTGTGAGATGAGTAATTTTCTTCCCCATGAATATGCTCCTCGTCAGTGCGCGCCGCGTCTCTGCGCGCGGGGATATTTCCGTCTCGGTTATGCTCGGCTCCTTGGCGGGATGGAAGGAGGCGTGTCTGGCGAGCGTGAAGCCGTCTGCTTCGTGACCATCATGGCGGCCTTTGGTGCCGATGAGACGGGAGATTCGTTGAAGGGAGCCTGGAATGTCTTATCAGTTTTCACCGTCCTTTGTCTTCGAAACTGGAGTTCGACCTACCGCTTTCGAGCATGAATTGTTGCACATTCATGTCCACGGACTTGATATTCGCAAACTGCCAAGGCCGCAGCTTACTGCAGAGGTGCAGATTCCACGGCGTGCATTGTAGCGGCATTCCCGGCGGCACGGCTTCCGGATGACCATCGAATACGACCATGGAGTTTACCTGGAAGGGCACAAGGAAGGTCTCGAGATAAACGGCACGACACGTGAGTAAAAGGGCCAAATCGATTCGCGACGGCGCTGCCTGGCCTGGCCTGGAATAGGGCTTGTCCAGCGGATATAAGAAGTCGAAGTCCTCGTATCGTGAAAGTGCGTAGTCCCAGATCAACTCGCGGAGCTCGGCCGGGAGCTTGGTAAAGAGGTGACAGGCTTGCTGCGAATTCACGGAGTTGGGGTCGTCGAGGAGCGTGACGGCCATGGGCATCTTCCGGACTTCTTTCCGTCGGGTTGCTGAGGTTCTATTCCTGGATTTTTCCGATCCGTTTTCGCTGCCTTGGTGTTCCTGCTCGTCCTCCGATTGCCATAAGTGGCCCCAACTGAGCCGTCGTAGCATATTCGACGTCTTTACCCACGTCGTGACGCCCATGTTGAACGAAGCAATTTTGAGCATACGAGACTACAGAATCTTAGATCCGGTCTTGCTTCCCACTTTTCCGTATTTGCGGTGAGCCGTTCTTTGTTGCTGTCTTTCCTCAGAAGACAATGTTCAACTGCCGTTATTATTCTCAGAGACCAGAAGGTGAAGACGACGAGTCCAACAACAAGGCGTGTCGGTCAGGTTTTATTCATCGAGGTACCTACCCGGATTTGAGACATTCCCACATTCCGTTATCGACGGTACAGTGTCATCATCCCTGCTCGCTACCACCCTATGATGAACCCTTGCCGCTCCCCCCAGACCAGGAGTAAAGTGAATGGGTCGGTGGGACGGTCGTATCCACCACTCACTCTACGGCACGCTCTTCAAGGCCCTCTCGATAAACCTGTTGTGTTGTGTTGTGCGTGCCTGCCTACGGCCTAGGTAGTCTAGGCACCTACATTAGTGGCCCCTTTCATACGCGTGAGATCCAAATCCGTTCTGCGTTGTTGGGGCTAATTCGTCTTCGTTCATGTTCCTTGAAGCATGTGAAAGGTTGGGCTCCTACGACGACTAATCCATATGAACAGGAATCAGGACCTAACAGCCAAGACCATTAGGTAGGAAGACGAGCCTCCATCACTACGGCGATTCCCAGTTCGTTCGCTTAACTACCGTTCCCGATATCCCGCCTGAAAAGCAGTGAAACCACACCCTTCACTCTCTCGCCCCCAACGAGATTAAAACAGATCTAGGTACGGATCATACTCATACAACTCCACGTACTTTCTTAGCGGGCTTGTCCAAATCTTTTCACGATGGCCCCCCAGCGAATATCTAGCCTCAACTGGGTCTAGCAGTGAGCACTACGTTGCGTACCCGTAGGTCGATCGAATTGGTCGTTTTATCGTAATACCCTATCCACTTCCCTAACTGCTTTTGTGCCCTGGACAGGGTATGAACTTGGTCATCAACTCTGGGGTAATATAATATTCCCCAGGTAAGCAAATCTACAGGTCAACGAGGGTAAATGCAAGGGGGGTAACGGATCGCAGGAAGGTATCGTAAAGGTGATCATCGTCCTTTTGAGACGTTGTTGGCGCCGATGAGGATCTGAGCTTCGTGATTAGTTATTATCCTCTCCCAATGGACATAACTTGAATCACTGAATGACCAACTTCCCCGAGAGATCTCCTTCCGGTAGTTCAACGAAGCCGTTATAAACCCGGACGCAAGTCCCAACCAACAGACATAACTACACACCTAGGCGAGGCAGGTAGGCAGTGTAGATTCCTCACCTGGTTCGACAAGGGCGTGATAACCCGCAAATTTCACCACGTGCTCCTCATGCGGCTCGGATGCTTACGCCCATTCTCGTACATGAAAACCCGCCCTTCCCCCACAAGCACAGCAACGTTGGGGAATCGCCACCATCGCCCCCGTTTTGAACCGTTCAATGAACAGTTCCGGATGGTATTTTCTCATATTTGTAAGCGCGGTGTCATGGTCTTCGTCACTTGCCTACTTCTGTGTCGTTCACCGAGCCTTGGCCTCGACCGGTGGCGAGGGGGGGATGGAACTACATACTACCCAGGTTATGCGATGAGACCAACAGACCCTTCATTCAAAACCTGGTACATATTCTGGACAAGGACTTATTCAGCTTCAAGTGCAAACACCGCGGCTGTCGTTGATAGAGGGTAGGTAGGACAGCATATGCCGTCCGTCGAAGCACGAGGACAATATGGTCGTAGTATAGCAATGGATGAACAACACATACAGACCTCTATCGAATGCAGTGCACAAATAGACCGAACCAATATGTATATCAGACGACGGAATATATGATTACCGGGACCCTGCTATACGACGCCCACAGCTACCCCTGCTGCGTGGGAGCGTTGATTTGCAACACACGCCACCTTCTTTTTGTCCAACCCATAACTCGCCTTCACTTCTTATTCTCTCGCTTCTTATTCGTACGCAGTAAATGTCGTTACACTGCCTATATACCTCTATACCACGACGGCATAAGAGTAGTATCGGGTCACAATCGGTAAACTCGCCCTTGACTTGTAAGTCCGAAATGCGCGGAGGAACTTGTCGAAGCCAGAGTTACTAGGTAAGGCATCAAGATTTATCCCTAGTTAAACGAGTACTTCAGTAGTTTCTCCATACGATCATCGAGATTATGCCCGGCTTCGTTAAAGAGTATGAGATACTGTGAAGCATTAACACAGTACGACCGACGTCAACGTATACGAGGATGGTTGCAGGTCCACTGGCATTTGATCGCAGGATTCGGAATTCGGAAGGGTTACTATACGCCCTTCAGACAACTTTCATGGTGATAATGATTCCATATGCACAGCTTTGACGACCGATCGAAGCTGAGATCCTGTGTAAGCTGTGCAGACTCATGCTCTCGGCGTAGCATTGAGGTCCTGCGACTCTCGTATGGACGCATGCACTCATCCAAAATAGTCCGTTAACGAGCGCCTCGGCTTTCTGCATAACCAGTTGGCTTACGTGCATATTTTCATGTGATGCACCGTGTTAAGCAGTGTATGACATATGTGGCTTCGAGCGTTTTCGCGACCAGCTAGTAAAAACGGCGTGGTCCAAATGAAAAGGTCATTATGACAAGCAGATAATACTTCGATGGTACCTGGGCAGGGATAGGAAAACGCGGCTCGAGGGGTAAGAGAATAGGCAGAAACGTGAGGATCACGCGTTCAATCTCACCAATTACATACCTGTCTCCATATTGTAACATATCCACCTCGAAGTACGAGTAGGTGATATTCAATCCGAGCGCGTCAGTTCTGAAAGACTTGCTCACTCGAGGCTAGGTCCAATATCTCAGAATCATGAAGGTCTCCGATCTGAAACTCAAGATGCTCACGGGCATGGCGGTGCTCAAGCACCAAGCCCAGGACTGGCTGCTCGACAAGACCCTCGGGTGGCCTGAGCAGCCGGCGATCAACAAAATCGACGTGCACCATCACATGGTGCCCGATTTCTATGCAAAGGGTACGCGTCCAACGGAAATCCCAAATCTGTCAGAAATCCTACTAACCAGGGTATTTGTGTTTCGATGCAGCCGTCGCTGCGAATGGAGGTATGTAACCCCTTGGCATGTGATCACGGGTGCGCGTAGCTGATCACCACCACTCGTAAGGTGACCCTAGCGGATGGCCGACTCCAGACTGGTCTCCCACGGCTTCCAAATTGCTCATGAAACATGTTGGCGCACGATCTGCGATCCTCTCCGTCACTGCGCCTGGCGCCAATATCGTCCAAGACCCCACGGAGCAGCAAGATCTCGCGCGCAAATTGAACGAATACGCTGCTGCGCTGCGCGACGACGATCCCAACTCCTTTGGTTTCTTCGCCTCGCTCCCTGATATCCGCAACACGACTGCTGCCATCGATGAGATCACTTATGCCCTGGACACCCTCAGCGCAGATGGTGTCACGCTGTTCACGCGATACGGACCGGATAACACGTATCTTGGCCATGCTGAGCTCGAGCCCGTATGGGCCGAACTGGACCGTCGCGCAGCGGTCGTCTTTGTCCACCCAACTCACCCTGTTGACCTGAATCTAGTGAACCCTCAAATGCTGCAGCCCATTATCGACTATCCACACGAGACGACCCGCACCGCCGTAGACATGATCATGAGCCGGACGCTTCATAAGTATCCCCATGTCAAGGTGATCCTGAGCCATGCCGGCGGAACTCTTCCGTACCTCATCACGAGATTCGCCAGAGGTCTGAAGAATACCCCTGATGTGGTTGCCAAGTGGAGGACGGGTACGACGTATGAGGAAGCGATGAGTTCGTTCCGCAGTTTCTACTACGATACTGCCCTCTCGACTGCACCCCAGGTTATGTCCGCTCTCTCGAAGATGGTCCCGCACGACCACATTCTCTTTGGGGTAAGTGCTGAAGATAAGTCTAACATGTAATCGGTGCTGACCCAATTAAATAGAGTGACTTCCCATACGCGCCATCACCGGCTTATCCTGCGTTCCTCGAGGAGCTGGAGACCGCGGACATCTCGTCCGAGATGCGCGAGGGTATCAACTTCGGAAACGCACAGCATCTCATCCCTCGTCTCGCGAAAGTAGTTAGTGAGAAGAGTGACAAGAGCGAGTTGTAATTGTCTGAGAGGCGAGTGGCGATGTGTGGTCGCTAAATAATAATGTCTATAG
This sequence comes from Xylariaceae sp. X3-2, assembly GCA_028637685.1. Classification (NCBI taxonomy): domain Eukaryota; kingdom Fungi; phylum Ascomycota; class Sordariomycetes; order Xylariales; family Xylariaceae; species Xylariaceae sp. X3-2. Next base: position 102,736 of record JAJFDI010000080.1, read on the forward strand.
TTGAAAGCTGGGTTGAATTTTATTCCCGTATATGACAGTTGTTTTCTTCCCAATGATGGGGGCGAAGGAACGTATATTGTCCAGGCTATACGGAGGAACTGATGCCCTAATAGTAGTGAATAAGAGACTTACTGATTGATTGTTGTCGTTCTCACCGTTCATTGAATTTGATTCACTGGGTTCTCACCAATATGACGCTTACTGGCTCAACCGCCCAAACACTTCATGCGCCGGCCATTTTGCAGTCAGAATCGTGTCTGCGGTAAGTTTAGCCAATTTGTGACTTCACCATTATGAACTGTGAAGATGAAGCCTTGGAATCCAAGATATGAAGCCTCATTTTCGAGAATCGCACTGCATCTGAAAGAAGATGCAAAGGAGAAAACATGAAAGCTGCCAATTCTCGCAGAAAGTTTCGCTGTAAACCGAAGCGACTGCGGGGCACGGATAACGGTAAACGCGGGGCAGTCGCGCGTCTGTAAAGCCGATTTAAGCCGGGGCTCCGGGGCTCCGTACCTGCCTGCAATTACGGTACGGTACCTCTTATCGATAGCGAGGCCTGAATTTTTCTGAGATCAAGAAAGTGAATGCTGCGCTATCGCTGTAAGTCAGCAAAAAAGTTACGGCAACCGTTAAGAACATCAATTGAACATCGATTGATACCATCACAACCAATTCTGCATTACAACACGATCGCGCAACGAATCTGCACAGACATCGGCATTTCGATCATATATAATACCACCCAAATCACCTAATATCACAAACGCGCCAACCGGCAAACAATCTGCCCGCCATGGCGGATAACGAGTCCAACATGCCGTTCATACGGAACCTCGCCTCCAGCGGTTCGTCCCCCTTTTCGTCCCCCCCTTTCTTAAAGAAATACAATCACAAACCCCATACTAACAAACTCTAGACCGCAAAATCCGTACCTCCGCCCTCGAAAGTCTCCGCACCTTCCTCTCCGCCGCCGCCACCTCCTCGCGCCTCACGCACCTCGACACCCTCAAGCTCTGGAAAGGTCTCTATTACAGCCTCTGGATGTGCGACCGGCCCATCCCGCAGCAGAACCTCTGCGCCGAGCTCGCAGCGCTCATCGACGTCCTGCCCGACGAGGCCGTGCCGGACTGGCTGGCCAGTTTCTGGGAGATCATCGGCCGCGAGTGGACAAGCATCGATGTCCTGCGTCTCGAGAAATTCCTCTTGCTCGTGCGTCGCGTGTTTGGCGCCGCGCTCGCGTGGGCGGGTAGCAGTGAGAAGAAGAAGGGCGCGGCGGCGAGGGTCGATGCGCTGGTAAAAAATCTGGCAGAGTGGCCGTTTGATTCGAGTGATGATCTTTCGAGAGTCCCTGTGGGCATACGGTTGCATGTCCTGGATATCTGGATCGATGAGGTGGAGAAGCTTGGATTGCTTGATGCGAAGAAGACGAAGAAGGAGGGTCGTGCGCTCGTGGAGAAGTTGGTGGCCGTTGTGCAGACGCAGACGAAGTCGACGTGTAAGCCTGTCAAGATGCGCGCGAAGGAGTCCGTGCGGGATGAGCGGTTGCCCGGGAACGCGGATGCGGAAGAGGGCGCGAAGCCTACGAAGACTTCCGGCGATAAGGATGCTTGGGGTGGCTTTGACGACTGATTCAGGGGCAAGAAACAAAGAAAAGATCGAAATGTTGTATTAGAGTGAGGGTCTGGAGGTTTCTAGAAAGTTGGCGGGCTGTCAACTTGGAGTTTCGGCGTTGGCATGGATATATCCTGATGTCGGATTCATGAATTCATCTATGCATTGCTATGTTTTCAGCTATGGCAGCAGGCGGGATCAGAAGTGAGAAACACATCGTATGTACAGAAACTGTGAGTCCCTTGCTCTAGAAGCAATTGTCTGTCTTGTTTTCTTGTGAAAAAGACTGTTGTTTTCATGAACGCCTCCCCTAAATATCCATCTAGAACTTTTTGTCCAACAAGTCGCTAGCGCTCTCTCCTTTTTCTTTCTTTCTTTTCGGGTTCTAACGGTAATGATTCCGCATCTATGCCCGGCATTTATGAGTCTTGTTCGCGCAGTTGGGGGTATCTTTAGCCCGCTAATCGTCATCGATTAAAGCGAGTCATACTGGAAAAGAAAAAATAACATATGACGATGTTGGCCTACGCGGCCTATTCCCAATCTGCCGGGCCGGCCGCCTCGTATCGTCCATTCTTGGAGAGTACGGTGCCCAGGCCCGAGTGCACCTCGACCTGGAAGGGTTCGAAGGGGATACGTTCACCATCGATACTGATGTAGCCGTCGGCCTGGTTCCGCGGGGTGAAGCGGTAGGCGACCATTTTCTGGTAGGAAAGGAGGGGATCGTGGAAGAAGCTCTCGGTTCCTACGGATGTGATTAAATTGAGATATTTGAAGAATGAAATATCGCCATCGTTCATGACGACGTCCATCAGGCCATCATTGATGCAGGCGGCCGGGAAGAAGTTGGCATCGGGAGCCATCCATGCCATCTGGGTCATATATTAGTACCAGAGTCATCATAAGTCTGAATTAAGGGGTAACTCACGTTTCCGCAGTAAAAACTGCCCAATTTGTCGTGTGAGATCTGCTGCCAATCTTCAGGGATCTTGTCGTTGACAGTACCGAAGCGTAGCGGTGGTAGTCCCTCACCAGCATCCGGCTCGGAATCACTGGTTGTGAGTAGGGAGGTCTTATTCGTTTCCTCCCCGTTTCTGATGCGCTTATGATGCGTTTTAATCAGGGACTTGTCCTCAATCTCGACTTTGTACGCGATGTCGCAAGGATACACCTTCTTACTGAAGATGCGCTGCAGAATGCCCACGGTGAACCGCGACGGGCCCAACCATCTCATATCCTCCGTCCCGAGATCACACTCCGCGATAATGCCAACGGATTGACTCAGGAAACTCAGCATACGATTCGAACCCTGCGTGACACTCATTAGGTCAACAGAGGTCCGAATACCCTTGACGACCGCCAAAGCCGAAGGTCCCGGATGATGCGACCCGTTCAGGTTGCAGCTCATGGCATTGCCACTACCGCAGGGGATATGCGCCACAGCAATCTTCTGCAACGCGGTGCGCGCATCGGCGCGTTTCGCAAAGCCATTGAAGGCCTCATAGGCAAGCCCGTCGCCCGAGCACACCACCACGACGTCGTAAGCGTCGATGTCGAGCGACTCGCAGATCTCCGTGACCTCGCCCCCGCGCGACGTCCGCAACACATCCAGCGACATCCGCGCCGCGCCGAAGATGGGCTTCACCTCGCGTTCCCATATGCGGACAGCATCGCCTGGGCCGGCGTGCGGATTCACGAAGACCTTGGCGCGGCGTTGACGCTGTGCTTGGCCGTAGGCGCGATCCAGGAGCGTGGCGACCCATGCCTGCGCCGTCTGCACGGAGACCTCGCCAAGGGCGTACTGGAGTCTGTCGCAGCGGAGCGTGGTCTTGGAGGTCTCCGTGGCGCAGTCGATTACCAGGTCGTTCTCGACAGCGGCCCAGAGAACGTGGTAGTACGGGAGAGCGGTCTCGGCTGGCGAGCCACCAATGGGGATACCACAGGTCCTAGATCGGTTCCGCTTGGCCAATTCTTTATCTGCAAGAAGGGCGAGGGGAAAAGCACCCCGAGAGTCAATTTACGGGCTTGCCAATGAGGGAATATAAGAAAACAGGGGGTTTTCTTTCCGACGCACCATTGATGATCAGGGTGTTTCTCCCGAGGGTTAGCGATATCCCATTCCCAAGAGTTAAGACAGGGTCTGATGGGAACATATTGGGAGCCAACTCGGCCATGGCTTTATTTGTTTGCTTGTTTTCTAAGGATGGACAAAAACGAACGTAGATAAGAAGAAGAAATAAAACACAGAGATAAGGAGAAAAGCGTATACAGAGAACGAATGACTGGTGAAGAGAAAATATTGTGATTCACACGTGAACTGTGAATCAAGAGAGAGGGTTGCAGCACGGGAGTTGTGTTGGGTGTTATGATGCCCTCAACGACAACTGCCTCGGATAGAAGTGGAACCGGCCTGTCTCATAGCGTACGCGGTTCTGTATATGTCGATAATACCTTATAGATACATACGAATCGGATATAAAGATACCTGACGTGTTCCGGATGCAAATGGTGAAGATGTCGTCATAGAACAATTGAGCCGACAGCAAAGTGAAGGAACGAAACGTATAACTTCCTCATACTCAACAGGTCTGAGGTAGGTACGATTGAGTGAAAAGCATGTGAGAATAGAAGTCGTGAAAATGTGGTGAAAACTCAACGCCAAGCAAAGATAACCATGAACCACATCATCAGCATGAATTGAACCCAGGAATACTAATGAGATGAGATATCTCGGGAGTACAAATCACAGATCGATCGCGATATCACATCCGATCCATAGCATAACGACTCTAATAATCTGATCTGTATCTTCTACTCTATATCTATCACATCACATCTTACTCTCCCCCTTCTTCCCCCTCGTCGCCAAATTCCGACTCCCATCCACCACCATCGCAACATGATGGCTCAACGCCACAACATCCTCATTCTCATCAAAAATCACAATCTCATAATCATACCGGCCATTCTTGACAACCTTTGACTGCACCCGCACATGCAACCACTCCACGCCCTCCACGGGCAACGCCTTCTTGAAATCCAGATCCAGCGACAACGTCGGATACCAGAACCACGGCAACGACTCCCCTTTACTTAGTTTCCCCTCCCTCTCCAGCTGTCGCGTAATCAACCACTCCATCATCTGCGGCCACATGTCCGACACGAAGCCCACGCCTTCATTCGTAAACTTCTCCCCCGATTCCAAGCGGATCCACTCGTCTATCACGTTTGGCTTGACCTGTCCGCCCCGCGGGATGTGCATGCGCACGCGATTCACGGCTTTTCGGAAGTTTATGTGCGGGAGATCCCTCATGACGACCCAATTCTCATCCTCGCCCGTTTTCGCGAGCTTCGCGAAGTCCGTCGGCGCAGGCGGTAGAGGCGGCTCAGGAGTCCAGCCCGTCTGTACTGTGAAGCCCGTCTCAGCGGCCATGTCTGCGTTCGTGACGTATGCGACGACTTCTTCGCGACCATCTTGCATTAATGTGACATGAATCGTCGACGTCTGCCGGCCTATCTTCGCATCCTTAACTATGAACGTCGCTGGTCCCGTGTGTGTGCGCCGCAGGAATTCAGCATGTAACATGATGGTATGCGGTTGTTTCTGCGCCGCAAGCGTAGTGCTAAAGTGCGTTGCGGCAACGCGCAGAATCGTCCCTGTGACCGTGCCGCCATGTGTGACTATAACTCACTTCAGTCTTTCGTTACCCTCGGGGAAACAATTCAACTGACCTGATCCAATACACCATTCCGACGGAAACTCAGCGGTATACGTATGCGAACCGGTCGCTTTCACAGCCGTCGCTTCAGCGAAAGTCGGTGCCATTTTTGCTCATAACCACAAGAACTACACTTGTGGGATTCCAAGACCGGGTTTATATATTCAGCCGTGCGTTACACCATGTATGAGTCGTGACACGATGAGATTATTTCGTAGATCGGCCGTCATGTATCTATTCCCGGTCGAGTTGACAACTCCAATGCTTGTATTTAAGACATGGATGTGGCTAAAGTGGGGCCGGCAGTTCATCAGCATGTTTACGGATTACGGATTACCTAGGTTACCGTCACAATGCCTCGGTTCGTTCATGCGATGAGATTCTGTTTACCTACTTGTTACCCCTGGCGTTAGATATGTAGGTAGTTAGACCATGTGCCAACTCATGTTTTTTTGTCACAGCCTCTAAGGAGGTGAAGTTGAGTACACGTAACGTCCGAATCAGATCTCTTTCATGAGATCTCGTCACTCATCTTACCCGTTCCTATTGGTGTTCAAGAAGATGACGGGTCGGTGTCATGCATGAACGAGACGACGATATCAGTCTGCTAATTATCACAAACCGCCACCTTTCACTTAAAAGCTAGGTAGGTATCTCAGCTTTACATTATTGTCATAGTATCCCGATTTGTTTCGCCGGCTTGCGAAAGCCTGCTTCTTCTATATGCAGCCCTTGGGAATAAAAAACCTCTGATGATGCCGATTTTTTTCCGAATTAAACAACACAAGCTTGATCTCCCCAGCTCTCCTTTCAGCTAGTTGCGAAGGTGGAAAATAATCGCTATAGCTACTGAATTTGTCTCGTTTCGTAATACATGCTTAAGAAAATAGCTCAATTTTGGTGCTCGAAAAAAAATCACATGGTTCTTGTTTCGAAGGAGAACGGATACCGAGATCTCGTCCTACTTGCGTCTGCCTTTCTGCTTCTAGCGTCGTGGCCGTTTCTCCGCAGGACCTCCGAACTCCTCACTTCGACGCTTCCTGTTTCGATGATCCTCGTCAGTTCCACGAGGTTCCCGTCGTTCCTCTGGACGTAGTCCGTCACCCCGTCCACCTGCACTGCGGCCTACTTCTTCGTGTCTACCATTACCGCCGCCCTCTCCACGGTGTCGTAACTCGCGCGAGCTGTCGCGACCATTGCTTATGACAGTGCCTCGCGGTGGTAAGATCTCTCGGCTCGCGTTTTGCTCGCGACCAGATCTACGAGCAGAGTCTTTCTCCGCCTCTCTTCCGTGACCAGATCCGCCAGTAGATTTGCGGTCTCTATATTCACGGTGATCTTTGGATCGGTGATCTCTTTCAGCACTCCGCTCCCGGCTACTTCGGCGCTGGCCGCGAGATGACCGCTCGCTTCCATCGTGTTCTCTGCGTCCACGTTCGTGCTCGCTCCGACTAGACCGATCTTTTAGGGCGAAAGAGTCGGGGCGCTCGGTAACAGGAGTCGATACAGGCGAAGCCCCCGTGAGTACTTGCGCGTCCGAACCCGCCAGACTCGTCCGAGAGCCTTTGGAACGGACATTAGGACCCCCTTGAAGGATGCTATTGATCCCAGATAACTGCCTGCGTCCGTTTCGGGACCGGTCGCTGACGGCTGCCGGTCCACTCGGTGCTGACATCGGGTTGTTGTCGGCTCCGGGTGCATTGGGCAAACTTACTGATGACCGGTGACCCGACATACTACTAATTGGTGCTGGTCGCTCCGGAGTTTGCAAAGGAGGTAGAGGTCGACCGCCTGGGTGCGAGCTTCCAGGAATGGATGACTGCGGGCCAATGCGAGCCATGCGGTCCGGATGAACAGATGTCGGAGGTGGTAAAGGTGGTGTGAATGATGATTGTGCGGGCGGCGGGTTACCGCCCATGTTGGAGTTAAGCTGTCTTAGCCTTTCCGGATGCATACCTCCTGGTAATGTCCCCGGTCCTGCAGATGCCTGTGGGCTTGAGGAAGCTGGACCATGCTGCATTCCGTTCTGGTTGCGACGTTGCCTCGAAGGCCCCGTGGGTGGGTGATGCCGTTCCGGTGACGGCAGCCGATGGGCTTCGTTGCCCGGTTGGCGGGGATCTGACCGAGCTTGTGGAGTGTTCACTGGACCGCGAGCGGTATTGCGGCCACGACCTCGAGGCCCTTCCGGGGGGTTGCCTATGTCACCCATGGATGGAATCGAGTTGAGGCGGCCATACTCGGGATCCTGCATGTTCAATCTACCATGGTCATGTTCATTTCGCGACGATGGAGCCAGACTTGGGAATGCCGGCGCATCTCGAGGCCGGTCATTAACTGTTCGATCGCCTTCGTGATCACCCATTCTACCACTGCGTGTTTGAGGTCCCTGTGAAGCGTTCCGTGGGTCGCGGCCCTGAGTATGATGCTCTCCGCGGTGCATGCGACGATCATCGCGTGGGGGTTCGCCGCCGTGCGTTTCAGGCCTATCTCCACGTCTTGGTGATGGAACGCGTGATGAGTTACGGTCTCTACTGTCCTCTCGACTGTGGCGACTGTCGCTCAATAATGCCACTCGTGCCGGGTTCATCGTGAGCGAGCGATCATCAGGTCGGTCGGCATTGATAAGCCATGCACGTTCCGGATTGACTGTTGGCCCTGAGTTCTCAGGTTGTGATGGTGGTGGCATGGCCTTCATAGCGGCTGGGACTTCCCGCCCATTGTCGACTCCGCGGGGCATGTTCGCACTTTGCGCTGCCCTATCCCGTGACTGATGAGGATCACGGTCTTGAGGGCCAGGTTCTATCCGCCGAGTGGGATCTGATCGGTGAGGTATTCTATCTCTCTCCGATCTGTGGAGCTCGCGGGCCATTGGTTCCGAGACCCGACGATCAGGCGCCGGATATTCTCGAGGTCTCGGCGGGCGAGGGTCCTCCGCTAGTCGAAGTGTTCGTGGATCACGTAAATCCCGACTATCCCTGTGTCCTACATCACGACTTTCTCTACTTTCTCTGGGATCCCTTAGATCTCTGCCATCGCGATGATCCTTAACATCTCGGTGTTCTCTAGGGTGTATAGTCTTGATTGTACCAAACTGGTCGTGCGTGAAATGCGCCGGGAAAGGTACCTCCGGTCGGCTGGGTAACCCGTGCATCCCACCTGGCATCGAGGCCAAGCTTGATGGACGTCCTGATTCTGGTCGCCCACCTGGCGCTGTGATGGAAGCATTCGGGCCTGTTCCTGGTGTCGAAGGCCTGCTGGGAATAGGCCTCGCGTCAAACTTCCCGGGTACAGGTGATGGACCTGGGCGCTGCGACGATGAAATGTGTACAGAAGACGAATCGCTTGGTTTGCTTCCAAGTGACTGAGAACCGACGGTAGGGACGTTTCCATGCTTACTTTCATCCTCCTCAGTAGACTTTGCCCGTGTAGATGAGCTACAGGGCTTGTTAGTTATGGCCGGACGTCTTCTACGAAATGCATTCTGACTTACCTGTTAGCTTGTGGCTTGAAGTCCGGAGCATCTGGCCGAAGATTCGAGTTTTGGGAAACTCGACTGATCTCTGCACTCTTCTTGTCTTCTGAGGCATCGCCGCTCTGTCCCGAGTTAGCAACGCTTGATAGTAAAATAACAGAATTAACTAGGTCCTTACAGTGTTGGGCCGAAATTCTTGGACCATAATCCACTTTGGCGCACGCTTCTTGAGTGCAGAGATTGCCGTATTAGCGGTGACTGCAAGGTCTACCCGGTGACCTTGACTATCGTCACCACCATCGGCCTTGGTGGCAGTTTCACGATCAGCGATCTTGGCCAAGCTCGCATTCAACTGGCGACCCTGGAAGTTAACTGAAGGGAAGTATTCAAGACCGGCCATCAAGATAGTGATTGCATTTCGGATATGCATCCATTCCGTATCGCCTAGACAACCCTTGAGTGTGGCAAACAGATTTCTGTGCCATGTCCAGAGAAGATCGCGGAATTCATCGTGTGCCATGAACGCAACAGGTTTTCCTTCATCATTCAACGACGTTGCGAACCCAAGTCTTCCATGCCCGATGGCTTCTTTCTCGTACGTTTCCTTCTTTGCGTGCCAGACAGATAACTCTGCCAGCGCAAGTTTGATGAAACGGCCGAGAAATTCAGCTTCTCTGACGGTACAACTGAATATCATAGATCGCAATCTATTGACATTAAAGAAACGGTTGTAGAGACTGGATATCTTGAAATTTGCAACACGATTGAAGTGCAAGAACCGGATCATTCTATGACAAAAGTCCGCGTCTCCTGGAGAAATAAGTGCTCGGGGTAAGAGACATTCTTCAATAAAGGTGTCAACGATGGAGTCGCCTTTGGCGGACGAGTTGAACCAGATCGGGCTCTGCTTGATGAGTAAGAGCTTCGTCTTGGTTACTCGTTCCTTGCAAATGCTTGCTTCATCGGGCAACTCCTTTGAGAGACGCTCAATAGCCGACATCTTCTGCTCCTTCCGATTGGCGCCACTTCGGCTCATATCACTTCGATCTCTCTTCAGGTCATCCCGTTCCTTGTCCAACCTTGCAAACTCGGATTTGTAACTGTCGATAGGAACATCTAGATCACCAGTCTGAAGAGCCCAGAATAGAACGTAGAACTCCGGACTGATTCGGTTCCAGATGTTGGGCGCAAGTAGTGGTCTGACGGCCTCGGTGATAGGACTGAGAACATCGAGGAAACGGTCCGTGGCTTGACTTTGGACAGCCGAAGGGGGATTTTGTTCGGAGGATGCTTTAGTGGGCTCCGCACTGTCAACGACCATCTGATCTGAAGACACGTCGGCAGCAGCCGGGCCTGCAGGACTGTCATCAACAGACATTGACGTATCTCCTTCAGTATCTGTGGTCTGTTTAAGGGGAACTTTGTCGCCTGGGCCTGTTAAGTAATATGTGAGGCTCGCACGGCCGATAAGGAATGCGAGGTTGGCATCGAGACCCAAGTCAGTCATGAGAGTGGGTATGCTAGGGACCCGCGCATCGAATTCCTCTGCGGACAGATTCTGACGCAGCAACTCTACGTACTGCACCAACGCCTGCTGCGAGTCGTCGATAACGGTTGCTAGATACTTGATATGCGCTTCGTCATCGGGCAGCTGAAATATAGCCGATTGTCGATACTGCGCTATGTTAACCAACAACTTTGAGGCCATATTCTTATGAAGCAATGCTTCCATAAGCCGTGAGGCACTCTTTTCAGACTCGTACCGCTTATCGCCCAGGCCGATGAGTGTTTGGCGCCGAAGAAGCTCGCCGCCGCTAAGGGCAGAGAGCTGACCGTCCGTGAAGTCAATGTCTGGAACGATACCAGCCATAGACGTGATCAACTCTCGAAGTATGACTAGATCAGTAGATTTGCCATGAGTCACCTGCTCGTTCACATACTGAAGTACCGGCGTAGGGTCCACCTTCTCATATCGTTGGAACACTTTGCCGGAGAACTTCGAGAGAGCTTGCAACCATCTGCTGGTTAAAAGCACAGAGGTATCCGATGTCCGACTTCTTTGTTTGCCACCAAGCGAGCTGAGGAGTGACCAAACCAAGACATCATAGCCCCATTCTGTGAAGAATTCGGTGCATTCAACAAATGCTTCGATAAGATTGGTATAAACCTCGATCTGATCCAATGCGACCTTGCATACAACCCCAGGCGAAGATAGGGCAATCTTCGCGAGTTTCTTGGCAGAGCTGTCGATGTTTTCTAACGATAATCTTTTGAGAGTTGCGACCGTGTCTAATCTGGCCGCCTCGAACGCCTGCTTCGTGGCTTTCAACCGCGAAATCGACCCTTCATAGCACTCTGCATAGATGGCGTATCGTACGTGTGTTGGGTAGTTCTTGAGGAGGGCCCAGACCGCGGACACGGCATCAACGTTGGCATTGGTCAGTGCCAGAGACGGAACGAGAATACGGCGAAGGAGATCTTGCCAACGAGACACGTTTTCGGGAGAATTATCTTGCGTCAAGCTCTGAACACCGATGCTTGCTAGCTTCTTCACAAGAGTGGGATCTCTGCCGATGTTGACGCCAGAAATATTGAGGAGTGTGTTACATAGCGTGAACACATCATCAATCGTCTGGCAGACTGGGACATTGTCGGACCATTCGTCGAGATAGAACCGATACAGAATACCCTTACTGATGCCGTCTGCATGAGGCCATCTCAAAACTTTGTTGGGCGTACCTTCGACCAGTTTCAAAGCGCCCTTTGGCATTCCAGCCTGGTCCTGGGCTAGATCCGGTTTAACAACTGATGTAGCTGTGGGGACCATGATGGTGGGACGGGAAGCTTCATAGACTTTGTTGATCGAGTGCACTAGGATGCGGTTGATTGCAGGATAAATCTCGTCGGGATACGCCTCGGGGAGCCAAGGAAACCGCCCGATAATAAATAGAGCCTCTGGAATAGCACCAACGACAAGAAGATGTGAGACTATATCCGCCTTCTGAGCTTCCTTAGGCTCCGGAAGACTGGTCTCATCCTCTTGGGGTTGGGCATTTGCTTCTTGGCTCTTTGCCTCGACTTTGGCTGTGCTAACTTCGCGGACCTTGGGAGGTGCCGGCAGAGTGTCATCAGTCAACGCGCCAGCCAATAGAAGAGCATTTGGCGCATTTCCGCGTCTGGCTGCCCTCTCTTTCTCAGCAAGTTCTTCTTCTCGACGAGATCTGAGGGCGTCCATGTCATCGTCCGCAGGCCACAAATGTGGGTACAAATCCGCCAAAGAAACGAAACCGATCTTGATAAGAAAGGCTGCAAGGTAGTAAAGGTTGGCTGGCAGAGTTTCACTCTTGTCTCTGGCGTTAGATGTATAGAAGCGGAACTTGAAGCCGAGAAGTTGAGCCGCAACTCGGTTACCGCAAGGGGGGAGGGTTTTAGTTGCCGTCATCCATTGAAGAGCTGATCCATAACTGGGATCAGACTCGGACGTGGTGTCTAGTAAGCGTTGCAACTCTGTATCATCAATGCGCCGGCCGCCTAGCTCGAAGAAGGCATCGAGGTGGATCTGTCGGGCTCTGTCCCAAAAGGCAACGTCGCGTTCGTGGGCCTGTTCATCGAGCTGGGCCCGCAAGACTTCCGCGTCGATGTCTTCGTTCTGGGGCAAGGCCCATTTGGGCAATCCTCCAGCGAAGACCCTCTCCGCATGTTCAGCCTGGTTGCGCGGCCACCAGGAGCTGATGCGGAGGAGTCTAGTGAAGAACATCAGATTCCTCAGCATGGTCGCGGAGAATACGTCGATAACCACATCCAGCACGCGGCCAACGTCTAAATCAAATGTTCCTATCAATGCTTTAATACGTTCCCAACTGGCTTCGACGAGGGCGAAGTCGTGATGTCCGTGGGACTGGTATGGCGTTCGGTATAACTCCGCCGCGAGTTTAGAATAGCCCTCTGTCTCCTCCCTGAGCAAGTTATAATTCGCCTGTCGGTACAATTGATTCGTAGCATACTTGATCCCAAGCTTAACAAAGTTGTCCCGGATGAGCCCGAGTTGTTGCAGGGCAGGGGCATCGAACACTTCGCGCACTAGTTGTGGTGATATCTCAGTCGCCGCGATGAAATCTCGGAGTTGAGGAATTGACGCTCCATCATCAGCGTCGATAGAAACAGATATGGTGTCCAGGAACAGCGCCTGAGCGTCAAAGTCAAAGTTAGGGGCATTGTCGCTCTGGGTTGCGGGGCCGAGAATCTGCTTCATACAGCTTCCAGCATCAATCGAATTGAGGCGGTTCTCTAGCACTGCACGCAAGAATTCCTGGGAGATTGTAGCAATTTCTTCAATATCTTCGTCGCTTCTAGAGGTAATGCCGTGGTCAATGACTTCCTGACGACCACCTTGTTGCCACGCAGATAGACGAGCTTCGGTTAGGATAAGATAGTTGTAGTTCGTAGAGATGGGAGGTCGCGCGGGCTGACTAGGCTGTGGTGCGACGACGGCGGGTGCTGCAGGAATTGTGGCGGGTGCGACTTGTGACGAAGAGCTGGAAGGTCTGGCGGCGACTGCGGAGGGAGGAGGGGCACGATGGTGGCTAGCTCCATGAGCTTGCTGCGGGGCGGTGGAATCACGACGATCGTTATTGTTTCTTCTCGTGTTTCTACCACCGCCGGGACCGCGACGGTGTTGGGTGCCATCGGCAAAGTCTCTATCGTGCTGGCCCATGCTGGTATCGACAGGGCGATGGGGCGCCGGTCGATTGCCCGCCTCGGAGGCTCTATCGCTGCGCTTTCGCTTCGGCGCCATCTTGCCTGTGAAGTAAAGACTACGCGGAAAAGTTGGTCATTCGGAAAGGTGAAGGCGGGAGGGTGGGAGATGTGCTAACCCAGAGGCGCAGAGGGAGGCGCAAGATCGACTGTCGCATGGACCGGGCGAATCTCTGGAGTCGTGACGAAAGCAGCTGTGGGGAAAGGAGAAAAGAGTCGGCGACAGGCCGTCGGAGATGCAGAGAGGGAAGCGTGTCTGTCGGTTGATGAAGAGGTATATTATCGATGCGAAGATGAAGTTTGGGAGATGGATCGGTCAAAAGGAATTTTTCGTGACGTGTTGTTGAAAGATTAACGATGTGCATGCATGCATAAAGCAGCGGCGGTAGTGGAAGTAATAGAGGTAGAGGTAGAGGGCAGGACAAAGAAGTGGTGGTGGATTGGCTTCAGTGGTCTACCAGCGACCATCATTTTTCCAGTTCACTACCATCCAAGTGCCCCACGTGCGATGATACGAGACGAGGTCGGACGAAGCGAGGCGACTGCTGGGGAAAGAGCGGTTGTGGTCGCGGTTACCTACTCTTCCAAGCAAACTTGTCGCGTGCTGAATGTTGGAAAGAACGAATGAGGCTAGTTAGCAGTGAGCAGCTGCAAACCGCGTGGAAACAAGGGTGCAGCCTCACGGAGCTTGGACCAGCGGGATGTGGCTTGAGATGTGGCTGGGGACAGCGACGTGGGGTGCTTGTAGAGGATACATTGCGGTACCTTTTGATAGGGGAAGCTCTACCTCTGACAAAGACGCATTCTCCAATCATGTATCGGTACCTCTCCTGTGTGCTGTTGGTACCGAGGAAGTAGAAAGTCCATTAAGGCACTTTGGCGTTTCACGTCCGGAATACAATCTGAAAACTCCACGGATTGGGTGCATCTCGATTCCGTCCACCAACAACTAATGATGTACAGGTATCCATCCAACTGCCTATCTACCTACGAATACGGGTTACTCCCCGGATAGTTGATGTCACAAAAATAGCTACGTAATAGTATTCCGTACGGAATCAGAGGTTGGCATTCCGTATAGGCCCGGAACTGGGTACGGAATAGGAGACGGCGTAGTAAGCCGAGAGTCGCGATAACCCTATATATTTGTCTACTTCCTACGAGTATTGTTCGTGCCGGTCGTTGGACCTCCGAGAACCGCTACTACCTACCTACCTAACCTACTATTTTCCAGTCATAGGTAGTCCGGACTACCTGTCGGTCTAGGTAGTCTTACACTCCCAGACCTCACCTCACCCCGAACGTATTCATCAGACTACTGATAGTCAAGCATCTAATCACTGCAACTTATCACGATGACTTCGCAAAGCAATGGCAGCAATGGCTCAACTCCAAAGTATCGTAAGTGACTTGCACTCATCTACCTACTCGTCCCAGTCTTGAAGCCAATCCTGTTCCGAGAGGGGGCTCGAACTCAGAACGACAACTGAACATCTTCAAGAAAGGGTCCAGCAACAAACAGAGAATCCATTCGCCACTCTGATTCCAGATCAACAAATTGCCATCATTCCTAGTTTCACGCTTGAATCAGGTGCTACTCTGCGCAATGTGCCCTTGGCTTATACGACAAGGGGAACGCTGTCTGCCAATGCGGACAATGTCATGGTTATCTGCCACGCCCTGACCGGCTCAGCCGACGTTGGCGATTGGTGGGGACCGCTCATAGGGGGTCCCGGCCAAGCATTCGACACTTCACGGTTCTTCATCGTATGTATGAACAGCTTGGGCAGTCCGTACGGCACCGCGAGTCCAGTCACGGCCAAGGATGGCGATCCTCAAAAGGGAAACTATGGGCCAGAGTTCCCCCTGACAACCATTCGCGATGATGTCAAGTAGGTCTACACCCCAGATATTTCTTGTACTGATGATCGGATCCTGTTAATACTATGCAGTCTACACAAATTGCTCCTCGATGAGCTAGGCGTGCGCCGGATAGCGGCAGTCATTGGCGGCTCTATGGGAGGTATGCTTGTTCTTGAATGGGCATACTTTGGCAAGGATTACGTTCGGTGCATAGTGCCCATCGCGACATCAAGTCGGCATAGTGCATGGGGCATTAGCTGGGGCGAAGCTCAGCGTCAGAGCATTTATGCCGACCCAAAGTATGAGGATGGGTACTATCCCTTCTCAGATCCGCCTGTCACCGGCTTGGGAGCCGCTCGCATGGCTGCCCTTTTGACCTACCGAAGCCGAAACTCCTTTGAGACTCGGTTTGGGCGGAACATCCCGGATCCTGCTCGGCGCCAACCAATTCTCGAACGGCCACAACCTTCTACACCATCCGAGGCCCATTTCCAGATTCATAACGATGGCCATAACATCACGAGGTCGGCTAACAACAGCCCTACAAACATTCCCCCGCAGACATCTGCATCTAATGGAGCCAACGGAACCAACGGAACCAATGGAGCTTCCTTAGATCCCCAGTTCTCCGGTCCCAAGACGGACGGTTCAACTGAAACCGAAGACCAACCCCTTCCTTCATCGACATACTTTTCAGCTCAATCATACTTGCGATACCAAGGAAAGAAATTCGTGAAGCGATTCGACAGCAACTGTTACATCGCCATCACAAGGAAGCTAGATACACACGATGTCTCCCGATACCGTGCTGACACTATAGCGGAAGCATTGGGCATGATTGAGCAGCCCACGCTGGTTTTGGGTATCGAAAGCGACGGCCTCTTCACTTTCGCCGAGCAAGAAGAATTGGCTAGACACATCAAGAATGCCAGGCTAGAGAAGATAGACAGCCAGGAAGGCCATGATGCATTCCTGCTACAGTTCGAACAGGTAAACCGATATATTCTCCAGTTCTTGGACGAGATATTACCCGACATCATGAACAAGAACGGTGAGCATGTGGAGGCGGCGAGTGTTGGACAACTCTCCAAGTCCAGCACATTTGGCGAGGCCGAAGTTGAGGATATTACGGCTTGGTGAGCAGGTGGCCATTTAGAATCTGAAAGAAGGAAAGAAAGAAAGAGTTTATGGCATGACCTAGACGCAATCTCGAGGCAACTCGCGCATACTCCGACATTCAACATCAGGAATACCCATCAATCTCCCTGTCACTCCAATATACCTACATGTATTACTTGGGTTTTTTTTCCTCAGAATAGTGGTTTTGATACTTTCTGCAATACCAGTGATAACCCATCTCACTCGTCATGTCTCATACACCATGTCTCGGTCTACCATAGATAGAGGCTACCTTACAATACATCCTCTTGATCCGCATATTGCCTGGTTTTACTTCACGTCCATGCATGTCCAAGCTAACCACCAGCATGGTGGATATGCAGATCACAGATATTAGCTACACGTAAACAGAAGCGTAAATCTTACATCGCGTTAGAGACGTCGTCTAGCCACCCGGGAGATTACAGACGCCGAAGCGCATCCGAAGATGCTGCCTGGTCATGCTGGGGATGACCGGCACGTATGCGTCGGGGAAACCCACCTCCGTGAGTCGGCCATCGGGGATGGTATGCTCCTTAGCATTCTACCATGCTGGTGCTTGCATTTCGTCACGATAAGGCGCAACCTCGTTGATCCTTGTCTCTAACCTTACTTAGAGGTATCCCACAATGTTGCAATAAGGATGTGAACTGAAAAAAAAGAGTTTCGAGGTAACGCACCAGATAATCCGTCACGCGTACGCTGCCTCGCTTGCTGCTGGGCTTGCATTCGCCGTAGCTCCGGGTCAAGCACAAGAGGTATAAATCAGTCTTCCCGGAAGCAAGTTTTCAGAAAACGAGTCCTCCCTGAGGTCAACTTTTTTTTCAACCCGACTTTTTCGGTTTCCCGGCCTGACTTCTCAGGACAACCGGCCACTGCCTTGACTTTATTTCCCTCATCCCCCCCGACACCTTGCTTCCTAGTGTTCCCGGCGTGCAAGACCATTATTTCACTTCCGTAGAGGCCAGTGGTTCTTCGCAACCACTCGGCACCCACCGACCAGAATGAGGAAGTCGCTTATTGCACGTGCCAATTCGACGCCTCGTGAGCAGATCTGGAAAGAGCAACTAGACAACTACCTCCAGGTAAGTGGCCACAGTGCATTGTTTTGTTTGTCCTTGGATGGGCTCCCTTCAACGCTCTCTTTGCCCCCACTATCCATCCACCCTTCTGTTGTCTTCTGCTGTTCTTCAACCCACTTCATTCTTTCCACCACCATCATTACTACCATCCACTGCCCAGACACCTAACATTTTCATTCGCCATAAACAGAAGGCTTCTCCCACGAGTGCGCCTGAGCTTTTGCGGGTCGGTCTTTTCTTTACGCCCAAGATTAGTATGAAGCGGAGAGGCACGTTGGCGTCCACGTCAGACCAAGCCCGTAAGAAGAGTCGCTTGGCAACCCAAGAGCTGCAAGAAGAACCTGTCCACGCCAGTATGGAAGGCCAGGAGCAACACGAGCATATCGGCAAGAACGAATTCGTCACATCCTCAGACACCATGTTGCCTTCCGATAATGCTGATAGCGAGGACGAGATCCTTTTCCTCAGGCACAAAGCTCCGAAGAAGCAGAACACCTCCGCCAGTCAGAAAAACAAGAACACTCCCGCCAACCAGGAGGAACCCAAGGAAGACCAGTTCACCAAGTCTGCCACGAAGACCACGGGTCCTTCTAGTAAAGACAAGGGAGTTGACATGACCATGAAATGGCGTGATCGCAGTCGGGGAGAGCAGAGCGCGGATGACTCTACCCCAGAGTCTGCACACACCGCTGTCGAATCCGCCACCGGCCTGACTGGCGAGAACGAAAGGGATACTGTCATTATCGTGGGTAAGGACCATGACTACAACGAGGGTGAACACAAGTCGTTTTATGACCCTATCCGTGACGGCTACCTCGAGAGCTCTCGTCGATCTACCATGCGTCCGATCGGTCAATATAGTGATGCCAGATTCGACCCTATCCGTGTTAATGCATCCGAGAGCACTTCTCAGTCCAACACGTATGCCACTGCCAGAGTTGACGCCGTTCGTGGTGATGCATCCAAGAGCACCGCTAAGCCCAGCACGTATACCACTGCGAGATTCAGAGCCCGAGGGGTAGATTTTGATGATGATGATGAATACGACAACAATGATGAGAAGGTGGGAAAAGGCGTCGCATCCAGGGATAAGGCGACGGAGGCCGAGGGCGCAGATGGTCGCGGCCGCGAACTCACGAGAGAACACATCCAGCCTCGACGTCCCCTTCCCGAGAAGCCTAGAATCTATTGCATCAAAAAGTACAACGAACACATCCGAGAGGTGATGAACAAGTCAGGCGGTCTTGCTGTCCCCGACCGCAAGATGGAAGACGTCTATCGCGATAATCCGGGTAAGGAACTCGAGGAGGGCGTGAAGCCCATCCCGGTGCAGCTCGCGGGCCGCATATTCCTCGACCTCACGAATAATGCCACCTCCAAATGGCTCAGCACTTGGTGTCCCAACTTGAAGTTTGATAATGTTATGGAGGCAATGAGTATGCTGGACAAGAACGATGACATCAACTTCAACGAGTTCAACATTCCTGACGACGCCTTTGATACCAGTGGCGTGAAGACTGGTCTTGTGCAGGATTTCATGGAGTGCCATCGAATTCTCCCCGAGCAAGCCAAGGATGGTAAGTTTGATCGATGAAAAGCCATTACTGTCCCTCTTTTGTAACGACTACTGACCAAATCCCCCACAGTGGATTTCGAGACGCTCTTGAAGCTCATCAACCGTTGCGCCACCTTCATGGGCGTATTGAAGAACAACAAGTTGAAGGATATCTTTGAGGAAATGGCCTACACTCTCAGACTGATCCCCATCCGACTCAAAATGAAGGAAAACCTGGTTTACGCTGAAATCCAGACCCAGATCGAGATCTTGGGCTTCAAGTTTGAGTGTATTGTTGGTGATCCTATGCTCGTGAAGAAGAAACGCGACCACGAGGAGCTGAAGATCCTCGACGCTGGCATACAGAAGCATTTTGCGAATCGTGAAGCAGCCGCTATGGAGATTCTCAGTAGGCTCACTGAAATGTTGGCTTCGGTCTAGGCCGACGGGCGTGATCCCATGCCTCGCTGGTGGTTCAGAGAGTATCAAGGTGTCCGTCGCAGGCTTTGGCCTTTCAGTGGTGAGCCATCTTGGCTCACCACGTGCCACAGGTTCAGTCGTTTCATGACATCCTTTCTTTTTCTTTTATCACTAGTGTTATCCCAAGATTGACTCAGAAACCTCGTTGATTCGACGGAAGCTCTTGTACCCCCGAGTGGTGATGGGAACTGGCTCGTTCTCATACGCAGAAGATGACGGGAACGTATTGTGATCCAGTTGCAAAACCTGTACACATTCCTTAACTGCGCGAACTTTTAACCGGAGACGTTCATAGCATTAGGGGAAAGGAGAACTGGCTATGATGGATCGATTCCTCGGTAGAGGGCGCCTTTGCAGTGTTAGAAACGAAAAACAGGGTAAAGCATTCAGGCCTAGGTCGTTGACTCAGTTTGCATCGTTGTTCGGGGTAGGGTCGTGCAACACATTAAGGAAAACATGTTTCAAAGAAAATGAATGCAAAATGTGATTTCGGAATCTGATCGGTGCTGGGTATATGGGTCCTACTCGCGTGGTATCATCGTCGTCTCGTATCGTTCTCGTTTCGGTTTTTACCATACTCTTATTGCCCATCACGTCTCCATTTTATCCGCCATCTCGTCCATCCGTCGCATCATTTCCTCCTCTTCATCCACCTCGGCACCATCACTACCATTCTCCACCTTCAATCCGCGTCTCTTCATCTCGGTCTTAATATGCTGCCTAGTGACCATGCCATTGACCATGAACCCCTCGAAATCTGCCTGCAACTTCTTCACAGCACCCTCCAAGCTGCGCATACCGACGACCAGGAACCCCAGTTCCTCACGATCGACATCAAAAACTTCCCACCACGAACAATCAGGCAACTTTGCGCCAATCTCGCCATCTCGCGCTGCGCTGTAAATAGCGGCGACGGCTAGGGCGTTGGGCTGGTGCGTCAAATATAACATCTGCGGGGATAGCAGCGCCGTATTCAAGTACGCGATGGTGCGGCGCGTGATCTTGGATCGCGAGACGTCGCCGCAGAAATCGAGGGCTTGCAGGTATGTCACGGCCAGGCCATGGGGGAGGGCGACGTGCGTGTCGAAGCGGAGGCTGTACAAGATGCGCGGCTCGATGGTGAGGATGCGTGCTCGGAAGGCGATGTAGGCACTTTCGGAGAGATAGTAGGTTGAGGGGTCCGGCGGTGGTGTGGAAGATTTGGGACGGAAGAGGGGCGCGGAGGAGGAGAGGAGGTAGGTGTAGACGTTGCAGATGTCGCGTGGCCGGACAGGATGTGCGCTTAGCTTTGCTACGAGGAAGAGGGCAGCTGCTGAGACGTCCTGTTGTTATGAGACGCGTTAGCTTGGATGTTCGCATTCAGGATTGGAAAAGGGGGCCGTACGCTGAACTCCCAGGCTAGAGGTGATTCTTCGAGCCAGTATCGTGCCAGCACGACGCTTGCTTGTGCCGTTACAGACTGCGGCAGTCGGAGGAGAAGCCCGGCTGTTTGCGTCAGACTCTGCGTCGCGAAGAATATGGCATCTTGGAGATCAGATGGAAGCACGCCGAATGAATATGTGCGTCGGTAGAGCTGGTCGACGGACGCGAGGGGGTTCGTCATGTGCGCCATGATGGGCAATTGGGGTTGTTGATACCCGTCAATGGGGCTGAGACGGCAACTTGTCCGCCTGTTCTTTGTTCTGTGCTTTAGAGACGAGACCGTGAGGAGAATGGCTTGATTTCTGGCTTGCTCTTCTGGTTTAAGTTGTAAATTGATGCCACCAATTGATGATTTTTGTGTTGCGATAAAAGGGTTGACGAGATGAAGGAAGCTGCGACGGTTAGGTAAAGTTACAGCTTGGTTACACAGATGATAAGGTTGGAGGTTGTTTGAATTCTTAGCGTGACTGCACCAATAAAAACATCGTCAGGGGGATTCCATATGACGTCGGTCGTTTCTTCTTCACTGCCAGTGTTTTAATCCACCACCGGCAAGCCACCTAACGAATCAAGAACATTTCTATTCACTACTTTTATCCCAAGTTCCATTTCCTATGGCTTCAATTGGCAAATTTTTGTTTTATTTCTTGACTTGATTTCATACATCCTATTCTGTACTGTGAAAGGATATGTTGTTCCCCTTCGTCCTGCGCTTGCATTTTAAATTGTAGATCTTGGACTTGTCATTTCGTCCTTATTCCTCAATTGTGCCAACTGCAATAGTTACAGACCCTTAAGTTGCTAGACTTTCTGCCACAGCTCACGCGGAGGTGAACTCCAAACTGAATACCGCGGTCCCGGATCTCGAGATACCAATCTCAAGAGCTCCATCGGTGCTTGCTATACTGGCTGGAATGGTCTCACCCGTTCTCTTCAGTACAAGTCGCGACCCAGCGGGCTCAGGTAGCCCGTAGAACCGTCTGCCGAAGAGACTGAGGAATCCCTCGATGTTCTCTTGTGTCACGTCCTTCTCGTCGATAATGCCCCTTTCAGTCGCCTCCTCTAGCGCCAAGAGGACCAGTTGTGTCGCATACGGCTGGGTGAAAACACCAGCCGGCACGGGGGTGCCTTGCTTAGTTGTCAGAGGGTGAGGCGCGCTATCGCTTCCACTAAAAGTAACTTGAGTCAGACCAAACAGTCTCATCAGGGCATAATAAGTAGTCGATGTTACTGACAAGAAGAACTTAGAGTCGCCACTGCACACGGCCTTTAGCAAAGCATCACGATCCTTAGGCGTCTTGGGGATCGGCTTGCAGAAAGCGTGCGGGTCAACAGCGCTGACATCTCCTGTCAAGTAAAGGTGATGCGCAGTGATCGAGCCTAAGAGAAATGAGCACCGGTACTACAAAATAGGAGTCTCACGGTGGACTCACCGGCAACCGTTGAGCTGCAAGCTCGCACAGCATCCACGGCAGCTGCAGTAGAACAGTGCTAATGGCTCAATGTCAGAGTACCCTCCGGTAACTCACTCGGTGCCAGTACTCACCTCGAGGATGATGCGTAGCTTAGGGAATTTCTCATTGAGTCTTTTCAAGGTGGGCAGGAATAGCTCTTCGAGTGAGATATCACCTTGCGGTACCGTTCCAGGCACCTCTCCATGTAAGTTGAGCACAAGGCCGTGCTCCTCCATGGCCGCAAAGGTGGGCGCAAAGGTCTCAACAAAATCTCCGGCGACACCGGATTCCGAGTTTGTAGTGACACCTATCTCGATCTCAGTACACAAGATCTCATCAGTCGTGAGGTACCGTATACCCGCCTACCTTGGGGGTACACCTTGACTCCTGCAATACCGGCCTTTGCGGCCTCAGCAATGACTTCAGGCGTAACGGAAGAATGAAGCTATTTGGTTGTGAGCCAATAGAATCCCCAAAGCGCAATGCGGGCGGCGCACGTAGAGTGACATCAAGTAGTTGACGTTAGGGTCAATGGCTTGCAGACGCGACTTGTACTCCAGGGCAGCAGCTACAGTGGTGACAGGCGGCTGCAGGTTTGGCTGTCGAGAATCATGAGTCCATGTTCAAGTAAGTGCCTTTTGGAGGTTTACATGCCATGACATAGACGGTGTCAACACCTCCCTTGCGAATGGAGGGGACAACCAGATTCATAACCTGTAAAAGTGAATCGTATTAGTGAGATTCATGGTGAGAAACAAGTACCAATGTGAGACTCTAAGACAGACCTGGTCCTGTCGCAGGTGGACGTGCATGTCCGCCGCTGGCGGCAGTTCTAACTGGGCAACGTCCTTGAGTCTCATTTTTGAATATTATATGAAGATGAGAGCGAGGAGTCCAGTAAGAATTGATTCGTAAGTTGAGAAACCCGAGCTGTTTTATAGTCTAACAAGGACTCAATCGTGGTTTCTCCTCAAAACAACGATCGACTTATAAGTCGGCACTTCACGTCTTTGGAGGCTCTCATTAACCCCACCTTCACTCACTTATCTGAGATTAATCTCGATAAGGGGGTTGAGGAGGAATTGCAATCAGCACGTGATTCTGGGTGACAGCTCTGCCGGCAGCAGCATTCACTGCAACCTCAAACCCAGCTCCTTGGATTGAGCATGCCACATGCTGTAACTGTAGATTTCATATTCAGGGTGTATATGTGCAGTTATCCGCCTCAAACTCCGTCAATCTACCGGTTGGTTCAAGCCTGATGGTAAAAGGGATAGAAAAGGAGGTTTGGCAACCGTGATGTCCGCTGAACTTCATCGGACCTTCCGTACCCACGGAACTGGTATGGACTCTTCCGAGTTACGGAGGAGTCATCCGTACCTGTACATCGAAATCCGTACACTGAGTCACTGGCGGCTGAGAGCTTTCCCAGCGTTTCGTTCCAGCGGGTCAATGCGTCGGCCGCAACCAGGCGCTTATTACCATTGGATCCTAACGGAATGCGGTATAGCACAGAGATGGTAGGGCGACACTGAGGCGGGGGATGCGATGTACCTTTTGTAGCGTGCCGGTAGAGAGCAGGTACATCTCACGCTAAAGTAATCCGTAATTGCAGTACCAACGGATTCACGGGCGATCATGGAGGGGCAGTCGCAGTCCAAATGTCCAGCACGAAACATCCAGGTGCGACGGGAGGGGACAAAGGCGGTACATCCAGATGTTTATGGTGAGGAAAGCGTTACCTAAAATATACCTGCCCGGCGAAAATGCGACTCAGTTGAGGCAAGTGCTCAAAGAAAAGAGGCCGTGATTGCCGCTTATTAGGTCACTTCGAGCTGACCTGGTATTAACCTAAGGAATTCCTTAGAGGTGTTTTTCTTCTCTCGGCTGGTTGGCCAAGAAGAACCCATCGTCAGCCCCTCCTTCAACTGCCCCCACCTGCACCGCCAACGGTTTCGCGTCGCATTTGCAACTCCGTGGCCGGCGTGACCTTGTGATTGTCATTTTTTCCCGCGACTTTTCTGCGGATTACGACCTGCTTTCAGCTGCACTCAATCACCAGCAATAACGACAGCAAAGGCTCGAGAGGCTCACAGCGTCATGGCCTCAATCATTCTAGGTGCCCAATGGGGTGAGTGCCCTTCCATCATGGCCTGATACCTCTGCCTCCAAGGACCCGGGGCGCTGCGCTTTCAACGATGGTACGGAATACATGTTCGGTTCGGTACCAAACTTGGAGAGGCAGTGAATGAATGGATCAATCATCGAGCTCAGGGTCTATGATAGGTGCTGCTCCTGAAGTGTAGATGAAATTAATTCCATTCGTGTACAGGCGACGAAGGCGTACGTTTGCGCTTACCTGCGCCCTGAAAGACTCTCTCGTATGGGTTGATATTGACTGTTTCTCGTAATTGCAGAAGGGCAAGTTGACCGATCACCTCCTGGCCACGAACTCGTTCGACATCTGCGCACGTGCTGCAGGCGGTCACAATGCCGGCCACTCAATCCAGTATGCAGAAAGACTATGTGATCACACAGGCGGGCGAGTCTCGGGCTGACAAACAATAGCATCGGCTCTCAGAAGTTCTCCTTTCACCTTCTGCCGTCGGGTTTGGTAAGCCCCAAGACTGACAACCTCATTGGATCCGGTGTCGTCTTCAACGTCGATGCCTTCTTCGGTGAACTCGCCGAGCTTGAGGCCAAAAATGTCCCCGAAGTTCACAAGCGAATCCATGTCAGCTCGCGCTGCCACTTGAACCTCACCTTACATGCTGCTGTCGACGGACTCTCTGAGCAGGCCCTCGGTCAGAGCAAAATCGGAACAACCAAGCGCGGCATCGGCCCGTCTTACAGCACCAAGGCCTCCCGCGACGGCCTCCGAGTGACTGACATCTACCGTGATGACTTTGCGACCAAGCTGCGCACCCTAGCTGAGGGTTATCGCGCGCGTTACGGCGATCTCCTCGAGTACGATGTTGAAGCTGAGATTCAGAAGTTTGTCAGCATCAAGGACAAGCTCCGACCTTACATTGTTGATGCCGTGGACTACATGAAGGCCGCCCAGGACAAGAAGCGATCAATCCTTATTGAGGGTTCCCAGGCTCTCTGTACGCCAAAACCTAAGCTCACTCACTGACGAAGGCTTGGCTAACTGGCTGTAGTGCTTGATCTGGACTACGGCAGTTACCCCTTTGTCACGTCGTCGAGCTGCTCAATTGGAGGCTGCATCCAGGGTCTTGCTCTCAGCCCCTTTAACATCAAGTGAGTCTTAGAGCATTGAACCAGCAAGGCGGTACCCGGAATTTCGCCTGTAAGCTCGGTGTCATGATGCTTACTTGATTTCTCTTTCTAGGAACGTCATTGGTGTTGTCAAGTCCTACGTCAGTACAAGGATAAGTCCCCATTTCGATGTGAAGCGATGTTAAACATGCATATCACAGACAACTCGCGTTGGTGGTGGTCCTTTCCCCACTGAAGAGCATGGAGAGATTGGCAACAAGCTCCAGGAGATCGGCGGAGAGATCGTACGTCTTCCTAACCGCCCTCTTTTGGTTTTACCGAACAGAACTAATGTTTCTTACTCTGGCAGGGTGTCTCCACTGGCCGACGGAGACGATGCGGCTGGCTCGATCTTGTGGTCCTCAAATACTCTGCTGCCGTGAACTGTAAGTGATCTACGGTCACCCCTGATTATTACGGAGCGGAGAACTAATGAACGCCTCGACAGACTACACCACTATCAACTTGACTAAGCGTATGTCAATTCTTATCATGAGATGACGAGATGACAAGATAACTAAACCATTTTTGCAGTTGATGTGTTAGATACATTCCCGGTCATCAGAGTTGCCGTGGCGTATATCGCACCTGATGGAACGAGAATCACCAGCTTCCCCGCTGACCTCGACTTCGTAAGTCTCTTGTTGTGACTCGGACTTTTGACTGCGTGACCGCTAACCTGTTTGTCAGCTCGGAACCTGCACACCCGAGTACGTCGAGTTCGAGGGCTGGCAATGCTCGACCCAGGGCCTGCGTCAATGGTCCGATCTCCCTGCTCAGGCTCAGAAGTACATTGCTTTCATCGAGGCCGAGCTTGGCATCAAGGTGTGTACCAAGAGACGGGTTTCTTTCCATCCCGCTCAACATTACTGACTATTCTAGGTCGGCTACATCGGAACCGGCAAGGACCGCGAAGACATGATCATCCGATGATCACCATACTCACCCAAGTTGATATCCGTTGATTTTAGAATGGGGAAAGGAGTTCAGGGAATAGAAGTGGCAAAGGCCAGTTGTCCGGCTGGGCTCTCATATCATCGTAACGCATCTTGACCGATGCTCTGAAAGATCGTATTGGCGAACCTGTATCGTCCATTACTACCTATGCGATTTTCATTCGGTCACATCTCATACCAGGTAGCTACCAACATTAGGTAGCAACATGAAACTAAGGAAATTTTGATGTTTTTTCTAGCAACTCAGGGCTTATTGCACTGCACTATCTCTCAAGTCAATATGAAACGGTATATGAAACTCATGATTGTGACTCAACTGCTATAACGACTGCTGAAGTGACTCCTTGACATGACGTAGAAGAGTTGATTGAATGACTTCCGAATGGACCTCAACTTGTATCGCGGTTTTCTGACAATACCTCACATTTCATACAAAAACAAACAGAACAAAAAGAAAACATGAATGAATAAAAAGAAAAGAAAATATGAATGAAAGGAAAAAAAAAAGATGTCATCAGCGACGAGAAAAGGTTTCTAGAAAAAGAAACTCTCGATCGGGGAATCGAACCCCGGCCACCTGCGAGCTGGTTCAGTTTGAATGAATGACAAGCAGGTATCCTGACCACTAGACCAATCGAGATGCTAGGTGATTGTTGGCAAGTGGAGTCGTAAATGGGAATATCGACTAGACACACTCGGGCGTGTTAGCGCGTATCGCAACTTGTGCCGACGGGCCTACGTCTTGATTGACTTCCATTGTATTGCATCGTTAATATGAATAGTTGAGTAATTTTTGGGAATGTAGGGGATTGTGGTATGTGCTAGTGAATACCATAGATGTGACGTGCATTGTTGAACTGTTTATTCACGATGCTCAATAGCATATCGCCATAACGGCAACAACAAAGAGATGATACGACACCAATTAGAACTACCGAAGAACAAAGCTCGCCATAGAATACTCAAGAAGTCAAAGCAGATTTCTAACAATTCATGATTATCTCCTTGCCTAGAACAATCGATTTCACACAAGATCTTTATAAGGGGCATTTCGTACGCTTTGTCCCTCTCACAATCTCATCAACATCAAAGATCTCACTGAGACATACAAATACAACCATCACGACGATAACTCGTCAAGGATTTATGCCCAACTCATTTCACAGTCGAATAAGCCAGAACTTCAGAAACCGAATTCCATAAAAAAAATCCACACAAAGCAAAAAACAACAGGTAAGAACCGCTAACACCGCAATGTCCTATTACAGATCAACCAGCACACCTCCCTACCAACCCACACCCCAAGACAACCGCCGCTCCGAACTCCTAACCCTCCTCATGCGCGACGCCCGCCTCACACCCCCTTCCCCTTCCCGCTCCCGCTCCCAACGTCGGCGCCGCTCCCTCGTCGACCCCGACACCCTCTCCTACCTAACCGACGACGGGAAACACGTCGTGCAAAAACGCACCACGCACGTCTTCGGCCACGAATCCCTCATCTCCGTGCGCACAGACGCGCACGAAGTCGATCCCGTGCTCCTCTGTCGTCTCAAAGCGGAGCGTGACGAGCGTCTGGAACGGGCCGAGAGGAAACAGAGGAAGTTGCGCGGCGAGATCACGGTCCCGTTGCTTGAAGAGCGGTTGAATGAGGCGCGGGTAAGATATCGGCAGGATATTGAGGTTGCGGAGCGTTTGAGGCGGTTGTCTGTGCACGATTACCCCGTGCATGATTCATACCCGATGTCTATTGATGATGATAAGGGGAAGGGGAAGGAGAGGCAAGTTCTTGGTTCGGAGAATGTGCGCCGGACGCCGGTGAGGGATGTCCATCCGTCTTTGAGACGGAGTAAAAGGGGCGTACATATTGAGAGGTCGATTGAGGGGGAGGGGGAGGATTTGGATGTTTGGCAAAGACTTGCTGATGAATATGGGAAGGGGCAGAGTCCGTTGCGGAGGGCTTCGCAGCGGTATTATTAGATACGTGAGTGAGTCGGGATATGATGTTTAAGGGTAATGTTGATTGATGTAGTATTAATACATGGAAACGTAACATAACAGAAAGAATATTGAAACACTGCCTCGAACTAGGTGATATCTATTAGCAATGTTCACCATCGTGAACATGAAGTCATAATTCTCATATCCATCTCGTCCGTGGAAGCCATCACAACCACATTACCTTATCCCCTATGATTTATCCCCACTGGTCGTGAACCCCTCAGGTAACTCAACCGGACCCAGCTTCTTAGCAATCTCAGCAGAACTCCCCTGCGTATCGGCTTTGCCCCCCTCCGATTTCCCCGCAGCGTCTTGAATGGCCTTCTTCGCCTTGTTATACTCCCTGATGCGCGCCGTCGCTAGTTTTCCCGGCCGTCGACGGTCTGTCGGACACCGGAGGAGAGGGACCTGGATGATGGCCGAGAAGACATCGAACACCTTCTCTGCCGTGACGTTGTGTCTCTTCGCGACTTCTTCGAATGGGAACTTCTCCTGACATGTCTCCGCCACGTCGACGATCAGATTTGGCGAGGGCTTGCGATATGTCGGTGGTATGAGAAATGCCGGCGCTTTTACCGGACTAGATGCCGCATTGGAGTCGGTGGTTGAGGCAGCGGATTCAGTTGCCTGAGTTGGCTGCACTTTTGCGGGTGGTTCAGGGGTGCGTTGCACGTCTTTTTCGACTCTTTTGGGCTTTTCATTAGCCATTGGCTGGGCCGGAGATTTCTGTACTGGAGTCGCCTGTACTGGAATCTTCTCTACCGAAGATATCTCCACTGGGGACTGCTGTACTGAAGTTATCTGTGCCGGAGACTGCTGTGGCGGAGGTTGCTGTGTTGGGGGTTGCTTGGGAGAAGGCCGATGGGCAGGAGGTTGGCGTGCTGAATTCTGTGCCGGGAGTTGCTGTGGCGATTGAGCCAAGGGAGACAAAAAGGGGTTGTTACCAAGTGGCATCATAAGTGGTGGAAAGTTCGGCCCATACTGGTGCATATTCGTAGGCATTGCCATCATTTGAGGGCGTATTTGCTGCCCGAACGGTGGGTGACAGGGTGCCGATGGCATAGGCATAGGCATAAAATGAGGTGGAAGAGCCGTATTCATCATTGGTAGGGCCTGTGGTCGTGGATATTGGGCCTGGTGTCTCAACCGAGAACAGGCCTGACATGGCTGCTTCGTCGGATGAGCTGAATTATTGTTATGATGATGTCGTTGATGATGATGTTCCGATGGTCTGGGGCTGCGTGATGCAGCCGGCACATGTTTGGAAGAATCAGAGCTTGGTGCCATAGTCGGCGGAGGGGGAGGAGGCATTGGTGCACCCTTTGAACAAACCGTCCGAATGAACCCAGAGGAACACGGTGTAGGATGGCCATGTGAACTAATGACCGAGTCTGGGGGTTTGACCTGACTAGAAGCAGGCGTAGTCTGCGCCAAATTTGGTGCTATTGCTGGCTTCTCGGCTTGACGAGATGTACGGCTCATGTCTGAGGAGACTGCTGGGGAGTTTGATAGCGTCAGGACGGCAGGTACTCTAGATCTCTGTCTATCACGCTCCACTGAGACGACCGAAGATGGGAGCTGTTTCGGTGAGAGTTCAGGAGGGCTCAAAAGCCGAGGGTTACGGGGAGGTTGATTGAACGTAAATTTCTCTAATACCGGCATGGACACACCTCTCAATGCATAGGTAAATTCCATTGCATGAAGATCGGATGGGAAGCCAACCATGCCTGTACTGAGTCGTCTCTCTGCATCCCGCACATCACCTTCGGCTGTTGGCATCGGTACCATAGGAATAGTTGACATAACAGCGACGGGGGCCGGGAGAAACGCTGGCTGATGCGCCATAGGGATTAGAGGCTGCCTCTCGATAGCTTTTTGCCTCTTCACAGGCTTTTCAGAGATAAACTGAATATCATCATCGTCTTCGTCATCACCATCACCACCACCACCGCCGATCGTTCGCTTAGTCGAATTCGTCACATTAGGAGGTGGATGCTGACAGACCTGATGCTGACCTGGTGCAGCAACTGGCGGTACTTGGCATGGGCACTGAGGAGCAACATATGTTGGCATCATATTCCCGGATTGCATAGAGACGACGTCCACGATCGAACACTTAAAGATTTTCGAACCGTGGAAACTAGAGACAGCGTCAGGGCTATTTGTACTAACAGACGCACTTCTTCTCCTAGCAGGCTGCTTCTGGGTCTGGCAATGAGCTGAGACATGAAAAGCTAGGAAACCGAAAGACAAGTTGAGATTTGTCTATGTAGTGTGCCATCGCGACTCTTTCACACGCATGCGCCTTTTCGGTATGTGAAAGCGGGAGCAAAGAAAACTTCACTCGCATAGTCAAGGAGGCTTTGCTATCTGCTTGCAAGGGAAAACGTGAGCCTGGTTTCCAACGATCGAACCCTGGCACTGCTGCACAGAGATGCACCGGCATTGCAGGAGTTGCTGTCGTCGTCCACCCTGAACATGCTTGAATGTTTTTGTGGAGGAGCATGCCCGTACACCCATTACCTACCTATGCAGGATAGCAAGGCCCAAATGGTGATCTGCCATGTAGTTCCCACCGCAATGTCTGCCTTCATGTAACCGATAGCAATCACAGCAGGGGCAGTAATACGGAAAGGGGTACAAAACAAGTTCAACCACAACGCCATGAACTGTTACCTAGTTGACAGGCACCAGGGGTATTTTCAGGACCAAGATCTTGATTCACCGCTTGATTTGTTCTATCGCAGATGCTTCCAGTGACTTCATGATAGACTGTCTTAACCGCTGTAGATTTTGTAGCTCCGAGCTCGTGAAAGCAGCGTGGTTTCCAACTAGGAACACAAGATTCGTTAAGCTTGCCAGACCTTCTTCAAGAGCCACAGGCACTAGTTCTGGCCGCAAAGCTTCTTCCATGAGTTCTGCAGCATCGCGATAGTCTGCGCGAGGCGACCACTCTTCAAGAATCTGATCAAGGACTTTGATGTCGATTGAAGGTACGTTTGGAGGTCTATCCTCGTCTGTCGGTTCGTCTGTCGGTGCCAAGAAAGTCGACATCGCCACCCTATTATTCAGACCATCAGTGGCCTTATTATAGAGACTCCCTACCTAGACAAGTCGGTTGGAAGTTCTTGTACCCTTTTGTAATTAGCATAGTCTGCACCCAGCAGTGTCGACTTCTGTCAACACTTGTACATCGCTTCTGGTGTTAATGTGATAAACCAGTGGGTTGATAGCCACTTCATAGCCAGCCGAAGATTCATCTGCGACATGGGGATTTCAGAAGTCTCATCCGACAACCATAGCAGAAGAGCCCTCGAAAGTGGATTTTCAGCAGACTAACAATGCCTTGACTAATCGGTTGGTACAGCACGGCGACATCAGAGGGGAGAAACTCGATCGTGATGTCAGGCGGTGGAGAAGTCTCTTGAACGGCAATGATTTGTGGTTTGAAATCGTTCAGAAGCAATAACACCTTCTGACCTGGCTTATGAGTCTGAATATGCTGAGAGAAGGCTTTCAATTAGTCGTTCACGATGACAGCACCGAACCAAGCCTTCTGGTTGTGGTGCCACACGACCTTGTTAGCTTTCCAGTTGAGATTCTTCAGAGCACGAGGACAAGCGGCTATTCCTACTACCCATAAGTCAGTTCTATCGTCACCAGTATCATTGACAGTAATAGCTACAAAAATGCGCGTCTTCTCAAGTTCTTTGGTAAGCTGGGGAGAGGCTGGGTGGTGCTAGAACAGTCCGATTTGATCCATGTTATAACGATTGCCCCGTGGAGTTTGAGACAGGATGGTTTCAAGGTATGCCATCTTAGCCTCGGATTCCGGGGGGTTTAACGACCGAGTCGGCAGGAATGGGACGAATTGATGCGTCAATGCGCTTCTGGTAAGTCCTGCACCAACGCGGACCAAATTCAGGGGAGTTCATCGGGCGGCAGGTTATTTCGAGCCTCAGGATAGTGCGTCCAAATGTATCTCGCCCTTTTCATCATGACGTCCCGGGACGTGCTGATGGACCTGGCCTTCATACCAAGCGCCCATCGTTGAAGGATTTCGTCCAATACGGGTCATTGCACACTGTTGATGCGGATTTGCTGCAGGCCCGGACTATTGAGACTGACGGTATCGAGGGCGTTGGACAATTCAAGATGCGCGGGATCTGGTACTGAGGCAGCGTCTCGCTGAACTTGTGCTTGAACCTAAGAATAGCCTCGGACTGCGACGGCTTTGAAGCCTGGCTGTTGAACCATCTACGAAGCTGGAGCTTCTGTTCTAGCGTTACCCGGGGCATTCAGTTTGGATGATGATGGCTCCGAGAGACCCGTGCATTGTAATATTCGAGTAATTCGTAGAGAATTGACAGAAGATAAAACTCACGCACCCATCTACTTCATGGTGTACGGGTTTGAGTATCAATCCGGTGTTCCAGAGGTCCACGTCCTGCAGACCGACGGGCATGTACGAAATAGAAAGGTAGATGGGTTGGGGTGTGGTCTCTCAGGATGGTAAAGCTTGGGATGCGCCGTTGGCCAAGCAGCAACACCAGTACCTACCTAACGAGTAGGTATTCCGTAGAACGGTCGCTACTTCTGCCTGGCGTCGAGGAACCTAATCCTACCTTCAAAAAAGTGCCGGTTGTACGAAATAATCCGTCGTAGGCAGGCACGACCTTAAATATCCCATGTACGGAATACCTATGACGTAGGTACCATTTTCGTCCAATGTCCATAGTGTGCCTGTCGAGCTCTCATGTACCTCGGTCCTGCCTAAGGCACTTCTTATCTCACTAAACACGCCCACCACCACGGATCACAGGGCACCTGAAGGTGCTACCAGGCACCACTAATTACAGCCTGTTAGGAGGTAGGTACCTCACCATCCTCAGGTCAATTACCCGACTCAACCAACCCCACTAACATCTTCCCTCTTCCCGTCTTCGCTCAGATCGACCAAAAGCCTCCATCACAAGTTCGCGACGCATCTACATTTAGCTGTTAACCTCCATGTTATTCCACATCCAGAGTCTGTATTCGATCAGTAGACATGGACATGCCCAACCCGTTTCCTTCAGCCGACAAGGCCGCTGATTCTGGTCACCACGTGGTTCTCCATCCGCTTGTGATCCTCAACATCTCGGACTACATCACGCGTCACGCTCTCCGAGGACAATCCGGCCCTGTCGTGGGTGCCTTGCTCGGACAGCACAATGGCCGCGAAACTACGATTGAACATGCATTCGAGTTACCCACGGAGTTCGCGGAAGATTCACGACCCGCCGTTAACCCTGCATGGTTTGAGGAGCGGCTGGCGCTGAGTGCGTATTCCTTCCATTTCTGAGATGCCGTGATTGGGGAATTGCTATTGCTACGGTCGCGACAGGATGCTTATACGGATAGAGGCTGACAATGTCTTTGATAGTGAAAACCATGCTTCCATCTCTTGACCTCGTTGGCGTCTACACTTTGCTTCCCAAGCTATCAAGTCAGACGATGTTCGACACGCATGGTCCTCCTGCCCTGAGCACTGAGGCGACTCTCTTACTGGCCTTCCACCCGGACCAAGCCCTCAAACACGAAGCCGGCAGTCGCCTACCTATAACTATTTACGAATCCATCTACGAGCCCGAAAGCAAGAACGAGCAAGATGAAGACAAGGAGATGCGAGACGGAGAAGCGGTAGTCAAGTACCGTGAGTTGCCGTACACTGTGGAAATGGGCGAGGCGGAGATGATCAGCATGGATTTTGTCGCTCGTGGTGCCGGCAATGCTACAGCGGTCGAGCCGCGCGACGTAAAGACGGTGATGCCAGGATACGCCGACGATGCTAAGGGCAAGCGCCGAGCTGAAGCCTTGAACCCTAGCGCCATTGATTCCTCCGAGTATGTTCTCTCGCGAGACGAGGAGGAGGCAGTTGCCGCTCTGACAACAAAGGCGAATGCGGTCAAAATGCTGCAGTCCCGGATCAAGCTCCTCATGGCCTATCTCGAGCGATTGCCTCCCTCTCACCTGTCGGGCGATGCTAATGTCATGGTCACTGGCGAGGGTGAGCCCACGGTACCTTCGCACACCATTCTCCGGTCGATCCAGGCTCTCATGAACAGACTCTCCCTCGTGGTGCCTGTAGACGCCCGTAGTTACGGCAACGACATGCTCCGTGAGTCCAACGACGTGGGACTTATGGGTTTGCTCGACAGCGTGATGCAGAACATGGCTACGATGAGGCAAATTGGCAACATGCATCACATTGTGGAATTGGCAAGAGCTAATAGCAGTAAGAAGCCAGAGGACTCTAGAATTCTATTAGGGACACGGCATGCCGAGGTCTAGCGGGCACAGTGGCGTGACTCGTTCTAACCTGCGGCGTATTGTTGGCTTCAATTGGAAAAGGGCATGACGAAGACGAGAAGGACTGTATTTCACGGCGAAGGAGGCGTTTAGTGTTAAGTGCATGCAAATAGTAGAGCTAATAGGGGATTCTGCTTAGAGACTACCAGGTGTAGCGCTCGCGATTCTGTGAATCAGCATACGCTGCCCCGATCACGATGGACCATGATCAGCAACGACAAATAGGAAGATAATGACGAGAAGTTCACGATATGAACTTTGAAAGTGCATGTGCGGTATTCCGTCCGTACTTGGGGGTGACAACTCGGCCAGGAGGTGTGAGGTAATACGGAATAGTCTCAGTTAGTCGACGAGGAATAGGAATAGTATGCCATGTCGTCGTCGTTAGCACCGAGTCAACATGGTTTTCCATATTTCATAACACTCCTCACTTTCTATGAACAAAGGGTGACCCAGATTGTCAACCTGTCTGCATGGAGTTCCATATCTCGCGACCCGAATAGAGCTTCACAATGACCGGCTCGCTAGTCGGTAATATGTAATATATGGGTGAATTCGTACTCACTTTCTGGCATTTCGGCTTGCTAACTTGGTATTAACTGAGCCTCTCAGTAAATAAGGATAATTGGTCATATTGTGTGTGGTAAAGGGCGACGACAATCTCATGAGATCGTCAATAAGTATGTAAACAATAATGGCCGTGTAAGTGGTGTTATTAGTGAGTCCGCATTGCAGAAGCTATTCGTATAAGTTCCCCACCAAACGCCCGACTTACAAGTAAGAATCTCGGCCACAACTCCAACTTACACGCTTCCCACTTCTATACACGTTACATCATCCCCCAAGGACTGAATGCGCCGACAATAGCACACCTACAACACTGCAATAGCGTAACCATAGCTTCGCCAACACCTAAACCTCAACACCATGGTCAAAACACGCAAAGAACGAAAAGCAGAGGCCGAAATCAAGCTCGCCTACCCAGACCGATCAGGGCCAACAGAAAAGACCCTCCTGGACATCGCGCAGGAGCGCAACCTCTTCGATCTCGCAGACCAACACCCCCTGAATCGGCGCAAGAAGGCCGCCAATCGCAAGCCCAAGGACGAATCCTCTGACGACGACGATGACTCCGACGATGACGAGGAGGACGACATGGGCAAGTTGTCGCCGCGGGCCGAGCGGGTCATGGAGACGTTGCTCTGGACTGTGAGCCTGTCCATGCTGCATTTCACGCTCGACGTTCTCGTGCAGCATCAATACGCTGTGGAAATCATCTGGCCACAGATTATCTTGCGCGCGTTGGTTGCGCTTGTTGGTAGGATCACCCTCACTCTCACCGGCACGGCTCACAAACTAACGAACAAAACCAGTCTTCTCCGCCTTCTTCTACATCCTCCATCCACACGCCTCCTCGCCCTCCTTCCTCCCCTTCCTCCCCGAGCGCGTCCAGAACCCGCTGCGCCAGACCATCTTCTTCCTCGCCGGCACCCTGTCCGGCTGCTACCTGATCCACATCTCGAATACCTTCGGCTACCTGTACATCATGAAGCGCTCGCCGCCGCTCGGTTGTCTGTGGGTGTGGTGTATAATTGAGTTGAATCTGCCGCTGGCACTCATCTCGCTGGGTATTTCTGGGGGGTTGTTTTTCTTGGGCGGGTATTCGGTGAGGTTGTAAGGGATGAGTAGATTGGTCAATGTGGTATGGGAAAAGGAGGAGTAGGAGCGTTTTATGCCGATTTCTGACTGGAAAACTCGAGTCGGGCCAGAGAAATGAGCGCGAATCGTGTCTTCAGGGAATCAGGGGGTGTGATCACTATCTGAATGAAGAGTCCGGATTGGTACCTGAGCACGTGCCCTATCCGAGAGGTCTTGGACTCGAGCAACTCATTCTCGTTGCCAGATCGCCTGGGGTCCTCATCATTGGGCAAAGGTCCGAATTCAGGTCAGCCAGCGATCTCGGAGGCTTGCTGTCTCCGCGTTTACCAGCCAAGATCAACCAAGTCAGGAGGGTGCGAAGAAAGTCAAAGAATGGCAAAATTTCGCGTTCATCTTGGAAGGAAGACGATGCTCTGCTCAGTTATACCGAGCAAGCGGACCTACTGCCAACGGAGTGGTAATTCGACCTTAGGAAAACAAGAGAGCAGAGAGTACGCCGTATAGAGTCTACGTCCAATGATCAAAAGGGGCTAGTATATAAGATGCCAGGCTCAAGTCGGGAATATCAGGCCATTTACTCCTTAAATGTCTATACATGCAGCATGGACTGGACGACGGGATATGTCATAGGGAGAATGCTCTGAATATACGAAAGTCCGATTAAAAAATAGTGCGTGTGGGGATTTAATAAAGCGAGGCTTGGAATTCATTATAGAAATATCGCCTTATGCATGTATATACGTAATACGGGCATATGCTGTTATAGTACACTCGACCAAAAATAGGGATATTGGTTATTATTAGAACGCACCGCCGAGGGTCCGTAGTTTTGTTAGCATTGACGTAGTATAAACAACGCCCTCTTCACGCGCCGCCGAGAGTGCGCAAGTTTATAAGCATTGACGTATAAACAACGACCTCATTAAGTCCGGAATGGTAGCGGCAATTGTTGACGTGACGTCCAGGGTGCGCAAGGTTATAGACATAAAGAACAGCCTCATCAAGTCGGCAATGGTTAGACGCGCCGCCGAGAGTGCGCAAGTTTGTAAGCATTGACGTATAAACAACGACCTCATTAAGTCCGGAATGGTAGCGGCAATTGTTGACTAGGCTTAGTTTTGACGTGCCGTCCAGGGTGCGCAAGGTTATAGACATAAAGAACGGCCTCGTCTCTGGGTCCGTAATGGTGGCAGCAATAATTATGACGTGCCGCCGAGGCTACGGAGGTTAGTAAAGATCACACACCTCACGAGTCAGAAATTCGGACATCTTGAGGGTCAGTTGCTAGGTAATGTTGCCTTCGGCATTTGACGTGATGTTCTGCATCGGCAGTTCAGATACCGCAACCAAGGAGACTCACGAATCAAATGATGATTATATTAAGGGGCCTCAATGTCGAGTCTCAACAGTGAAGACGAAGTACGTGACACAGACGGCTCGCTATCAAGATGTCTTCCTCATCAAGTGACACCTCGGAGTCCGACAACTCTACAACAACTGTCAGACCCGTTCAGCCTAGAGCTTATTCCGGACCGTTGGCGGAACGTACCGAGACTATCGCTTCTACGTTTGGCCCTTGCGTGGGGTGCCTCAAGAAAATAGCCAAAGAATTCAACCCTAATGCTGGCGTGCCTCTCGATATCACAAAGACATGCTTTTTTGACCGGCCCAACAGTCTCGCGTGTATGAGGTGTGCCACAGCTCATGCCCGGTGTGAACCTGTAAGTTGATATTCGAGCCGCCCACAGTCCGATACTTATGACAGCAGGTCCCTGGCATGATGCGTTTTGACTACAGTCGACTACGCGACCTCTTCGACTTCGGCACTAAGCTATTCCGTATCGGGTCCGAACCTAGCACCGGAATCGAGACGTGCCGACTTCTGGCTGCGGCGCAACTTCGTCTCCTATTGACCTTCAATTCGGTTGTTACTCGTCATCGTGTTCAGTATGGACTAAGCCTCCCGGAAGAAGAGCGCTATGAGAATATGATTGCCTATATGAGGCGCGTACTCGAGCGTATTCAGGGCCACCTACGGAGCGAAAGACGCATCCTCATTGGCCTCGTAAGTACTTTGTGTCTATTTTATGACTCGTTGACGGCCCGAATAATTAAGGTTGACTATTCTGCAGAACCGCCGAGACGAGGTGAGCGCACGGCAAGTTATAGCGGCCCGTCTCCGTCCCGAAGATGTTGGCTTTACCGCGATGCAGGGCGCAGTCGCGTTGTATAATTCGGAGGTGGAGACTATATTCCATGAGGCACCAGGGCATGACGCAGATGACGAAGCCTTCTTCAGACGCACTCTGAATGCCGCCGCCCCGAATATTCTGCTCATATCGTAGGCTACTGAATCGCTTCGTCCAGGGCCCGGAAAGTTTAGTTAGTTACGGCTTCATTTCATGTATTTGTCTTCGTCTGCGGATGATATATGTGCCGTCGAGACTCCGGTAGTTTTGTTATTGAGAAGTGTTGGTCACGGGACCCTACTAGTGAATATATATGCCCCGTTGAGGTTCCGACCTTGCCTGTTCGCTTTTCCTTCAACAGTTCAAGATGCCTGACAACGTCCCACGAAGTCAGTACGTCAAGCGTCCCGTCAACTATTATCCCGACAAGCCATGCTATTGCTGTGTGAGTCGGGCGGTGGCCGCCTTTGATCCGTCAAAGGGGAAGCCTCTCAAGTTCAAATGTTCGTTCCGCAAGGTTACCAGCGTTTTATGCCATGCATGCCGTGCCGCCGGCTGCACTTGTGATAATGTAAGTAATATATACCGGATCCCCAACGGGCCGCTAATTGATTTAGGCACCTGCGATGTTAACCTTCGACATGGAACGCATGTTGACTCTAATCGAATGTGTCACGCCTTTGTTCCGTAAAAAGCCTGCTGAAAATGAAACGGTGGGCCGCTGGAGGGCCGCCGGAGTCCGCAGAGAATTAGCTGGAATTCAGCTCCGTCTGTCGAGCGCATTTACCCATCTGGTTCAGGAACACAAGTCGCAATTCGGCCTGAACGCTGCAGGTATCGCGTCCGAGTCGACCCGTATTATGCAGCACTACAAAAATCTTGCGGAGTATCGACGCCTCGTTCAGATGGAATCGATGGAGCCTTTCAATCCCGACTGGGTAAGTAATTCATGATCCGTCCAGATCCCGTTATTTTTTTTACTAATTAATTGCACTTTACAGACCCAGGCACAACAGGACACCTGGCGGCGCGCTATTGAACTTCGTCTTCTGCCATATGATCACGGGTTTCTGGCATGGTCGTCTACTGTGACGGCTTTCAAGCTTGAAGTTCGAGACGCCATGGCTGCGTCTCCGACTGACCTCGCCGCATGGGTACGAGATGTGTACAAGCCGAAGGCATACGTGGCTAGATGTGGCCCATGGGTCGTATATAACTAAAGACCAAACCTGTAAAACGAGGCGTGACGATAGTCTAGTAACGGACTGCACGGGATAAAGGTCAATAGTAGTGAGGCGCGGAAACGTAGTTCAATTCAGCTTATAATTGATTATGGTCGCAAGGGTCGCTATGCTTCTACTCCTTCTTCCTGCTCTATCTTCGCGGGCTTGCGACCCTATTTATAATCCTCTCCTCCGGCCTTCGAAGGGCCTAATGTAATATCGTTATACTGTGTTCGGGCTTGTTATTTGGCTAATTCCGCCTACCGGAATAGCTAATGTCTCAGGGCGTTTGGTTTCGTTGTTTGGTTCGTGAGTCACCACGGTGGGAGTGTGTGTTCTTGGGCTTTGAACTCTGCTTTCCCATATACCCACCGACCCCACTTAGGAGTGGGGCACGTGGGAGAGTGCTCTGCCCCGCTTAGGGCATTTCCGAAAAAACTATTAGTATGGTGCGCAGCCCACGGAGGCTGGGAAAGTGAGAGTCCTCAAGAGATTATTGATGACGTCTTAGTGGCGTGAGACTCGGGATTTGTCCTGAGCCTAGAATGGTCCTTCGGGGACCTAACGATAACTGTAGGCCTTCTTATTGGCTTGTACAAAGCCCGAAGCCCGAACGTATAGTGCGATGTCGGCAGCGTCCCTCGGGGACGGGTGATTCGGCAGGACGCCCCATAGTAGTGATGATACCTGTAAGCCTCTGGAACGAGCTGCCGTAGAGGGTGAGAGCCCCGTATCAGGTCATCATCACAAAGAGCCACGGCGGTTGAGCCGACATGCATCACCTCGTGATGAGAGCCATGACCTCCACGGCTCCTCCGGGCCTGACTCCCTGCGGGCACAGGCGGTTATCTCCCACCTATCCTTCACACTCAGCAAGGATCATATATGGGGCAACAGGGCGTCAGGCCTTCCGCGGATGCATGTCTCGTGAGACACGACGGCGTGTCCGTGCCTCACGCGATGTGGCCCAACCTCCGTGACGAAGGGGCGTCCGGCATCGTATCTGTCGACTGGTTAGCATCGTGAGCCGTGTCCCGGCCTTAGCCGTGTGACATCAGCTCCCCCTTTCTCAAAGGGCGTCTCGACCGATATGCTAAACCTTGACCACCGATTATGTCTTTCGTGATTAGGGGAGCCGCTGCAGCTGAGAGGACTATGCCATAGTGTGGAAGCCAGTTTGACTCTAGCTCTCCTTCAGCACCAGAAGGTCCAGCAGCATTCTGACTCGGGCCTCACTACTCAAGAGATGATAGGGTTCGCTGGTGAACTATCACTGAGCTGCCAGAGGCTTAGTGAATATGGCCACTACCCAAGGGGAAATGAGACAATCGGCTATCGGCTTAACACATCGGTATAAGGAACGGTACTTGAAATCTCAGTTCTCGCAGCCATGGGCCTGATCACTGGACATCGCTCTTGGGCTTGAAGAGAGGCTCGCTTGTGAGCCCTCCATTGAACTACCGCTAAGCATATTGAGAAGAGAACCAAGTACTTTTTATAATATAACTAAACATGAATCAGCATACAGTC